>JAGFNQ010009854.1:0-143730 GCA_024364735.1 Boesenbergia rotunda | reverse complement strand
AATTTCAAATTTGAACCGAAATGATCAGTTCGATATGTCACTTGACTTTGCTAATGCAAATATCATTGAGTCATATGTTATGAAATTGAATGATTTTTCCTGAATAATATTGGAGGGTCAGAGATGATGTAAGGGGAAAGGTGTAGATATTTAATGAGCTCAATGTAAGAAATTTCAGGTGTTTTTAAATTACTAAACAGAAGAATTCGGTATGAAACAGCATAGAGCATTAATGTGATGAAGCTGAGGTACCTTGGCAAATTGTATATCTGCATCACTGTGATCATTAGTTCTACCTGCTGCATCACCGACATAAAAGGATCTGCAACAAAGCAAATGGATTGAATTAGTAATTCTGGTTTAAATATTTGACAAACGAATAAGAGCTCCATGTCAAGAATAACTGGTCCATGTCAACTTCAATTCCAGAATTCAAGTATTGCTCCATTAGTTTCCACATTCCCGGCTGTGGTTTTCTAAACAGATCATCAGGTGTCTGATCCTTGCTCTTCCCTATTCCACAAGCAATAAATACCTGCAAAACATATATTGACAACATAATAAAGTGCTCGTCGAGAAACATATGCTCAAGTTTCAGATGAAAGCAAATGACGTTCAATTGATATTAAAGTCCCAATGAAAATTTTTGATATATAATTCACAAATAATCAACTTTGTCATGACCAAAAAAAAAATAATGAATGATGATGATGCCACACCTGAACTGGTACATTTACACACTTTATGAAGTTTTCAAGTCGTCCTATTTTAGAATCAACTGCTTGTTGCCGTTTGTTCTTCCAACGTTCAATGTTGGATTCATTGGTAAAAATAACCTGAAGTTAAGGATATTAGTGCCTGGTATGCTTCAAACAGAAAGATGAGACAGAAGGCAACAACTCAATATGAAAAATTTACACATTTTTGGTGGCATTATGGATGATTGTTGATTTTCATTATAATTGTTCACAACTAGATTTGTTTAGTATAAAACATAAAAGAAAAAATATCCATGACAAACCAGCTTGTAGCCTTCCTTGTATAGTCCTTGCAGTTTCTCTGGAATAGATGGATACATGAGAGACCAAGCATCAGGACCAACTCTGCAACAAATCCAAATGTAGTAGAGCAATGAGTAAAATAGGTCACAAAAATATCGATTCTGGTATCTACATACTGACTAAAAGATTCCTAATGTGACTGAGGCTTCATGAATTTCAAAAATATGTCCAGAAAATTCAATGGCCAGGAGTTGTAGTCTCGAATGAAAAAGGAGGCAGTTATGTCAAGCAGTCGTCTTCAAACCTTTTCACTGATGTATTCGCAAGGCAACCATCAAAATCAAATGCAGCAATCTTCTGTGAATCATAAAGCCCATCCTCCTAGAAATACAATAATTTATCATAATTCTGTCCTCCTGCCTACCATCTTTAGATTCAATTATCATGATCAAGAAAAAAATACCTTCTCACAGAAGATAACAGTCCTGAAGGCTTTCCATTTTGATGGAAGGGTAGCATCCTGAATAAAAAAAACAAATTGGTTCAGACCAACAAAAAATAAATAAATATAATCAAGAAAAAAATTGCAAATTTTTACATGCTTTCAGGTATAGGTAAATGAAAAACATAAACTGACAGAAAATAGTAAAGAAAGAAAACCACCTTGTACTTATCTTCGGTATCAGAAATATCAAACTCTATATTCTGGCAATTGTTTTTGTCATTGGCAGCCAACTGAGATACACCCTGAAAAAGAACAGTACCATGTCAAAATGTTGCAAAGCATATGGGGGAAGCATGAAGGATATGTTCTTCGGGAAGTTTGCATATTAATAACAAATATTAGGGTGATAATAAAGAGTTTTAAAACTCCTAGAATTTATGAAGAGAATTATAAAGCATGGGTGGTCACACTGGTTTTGTTTACTAAAAAAGATTCATCCCGTCTATTCTTATTGTATTCACACAGAATTAAATAGTTTGGGGGAAAATTCAGAAGGTCAAAATCATCATCAAATAGGTCACCATTTTGAATATAGTTTTCTGGATTTCCATAGTTAAAAATGATATTTTCATTCAATTTTGGAGAGAATTTTAAAACAAATGAATCTAAAAAATTCTCTAAAGAATTCAAATGAATACCAATCAAAGATGGACAAAAAAGTCAGGAATCAAAATAAATCAACAATCATATCTGATTTAAGTTAGACTTGAAGCCATACTTAGATGTTCAATAGTTTTCAAGAAATTATGTAGTGATCCTTACATATTTGAAATCAAAACTATTCACTAAATTTGTGAAAGATAATAGTAAGTTTCATAGATTTTTTATCTGATGCCTTGTATAAACAATCAAATGGTTTTCTAGCTACTTTAGATTAAATAAGACATGTAAAAATAGTTTTTTTTATGACAAGCAAAAGAGCAGTGCCCGCTTGATGATTAAGAAAAATAGTGCCAATGTGAATTTCAACTATTTTATGGAAGACGACATGTTGATGTATGTAAACTATGTTATAGTCCTAGGATTCAAGCACCATATACAGTAGTAAGAGAGCAGGAGAAAGAATGAGACGAGGAAGAGAGATTATAAAGAGAGAAAGAGGAAAGATGTTTTGATTAAACTTGCATCTTACCTTCATTCCTGTAAATATTACAATTACATAGACACTGTTATGAACTTAGTTTAACTCCTAATATTGACTACAAATTATTTATTTAGAGACATTCTAATAAAAAAATGATTATGGAACAAATAATTTTTAAATTGATCCATGATAGACCAATTCTCGATTAAAACTAAATTACAATTAAAAACATAATCATTTGTTGACATGATGATCCCTGATGATGTTACAAGTAGGTACATAACATATCAAAATTTACAATTGTGCTCGAGCATGAACTTGGACTCTTGGTGAGCCCTAGAGATTATGGAGGTGAAGATTATAGTCCTAAAGTCGTGGCTTTTCATTTGCTTGCTAGTATGGCTCCTTACAGTACCTATGAAAGGATCTAGTTTTATGCAGTAACAGTGTCCAGAAAATTATGATTATGGACTGATACAAGTATGGTTGTTAGATTATATGAAGTCTCAAGAATCACAAAGAGGCTTCAAGAAAAAAAAAAGTAAACTAGCAGGAAACCAAATTTTTACACAATAGGGCAAATAAGTCAAATCTCTACAAGATTAATGCAGCATCCTTCTAAAGCAAATGTTCTGTTTATCAAGTAGCAGCATTTGATATGAATGATCTACCACGATAACCTAGCTCACAGAAAAAAAAAGGAAGAAAGACATGTTTACCTTTTCATCCTCTGGCTTCCTATCAGCAAACTCTTCATTCCCAGCGTTATCCGTAAGAGAGACCTTTAAAAGGCAGGGAAAAAAAGTTAAGCTCAACATAACTAAACTATCCTGAAGAAATTATTTTTTTGACCTTTTGTTTCTTTGAACTCTTTGCTTCCTTCTTCACAGATGAGTCACCACCTCTTTTATGTGCCTAGTAGCACATTGAAAAGTAAGATGAAGCTAAGCAAGCAACATTTCTCCAGTACTACGATTAGTTTGTAGAGCAGCTGATCCTAAGAATGTGCTAATATTATAGGGTCATTAGGATGTTAATAAAGGAAATACTTGACATGTTTACAAAACTCATCCACAACAATAAAGCATAACCATTTTCTACTTTGAAATACTGTTTGCAACTTTTACAATTTTTTGGCATGTACAGGGCTCATCAATCTACAAGCATACTCAGACAGTATGCAAAAATGGCCATAGTTTACAATTTATGGGGTTTAATGTTAAGAATAAGTCACCCATATCAGTCAATATGCCAGTGCTTAGAAAAACTTATACTTGTAAGACAAACTACGGAGACCGAACAACAAATAATAATCGGTGCTCATTAGAAACATGGACTAAGATAAACCAGCAATGCCCAAACAGAAGCAGAAAACCACACCTCTTCGGAGTTATGGTCGAGTGCCGCAGAAGACTCTAGCTCTCTCAAAGCATCCTTGTCTTGGTCCTGAATCATCAACACAATCGAAACATCAGACGGGACGATAAAACAAAGAAAACGGCCGAACCCTCGCTACCCGCATTGCCTCGTCCAACGCGGCCCAACCTTTAGAGAAGAGAACCCGACAATCTCGTCGGCGGAGGGGAGGGAGCGGGACGCGTCCGGGAAGCAGTCGACGTGGAACCACTTGACGAGATCGAACCCACGAGGGTCTTTCGAGGAGGACCCCAGCCGCAGCGCACCTGCCGAGATCGCCTTGCTGCATCCCTTGCAGGAGGACCGGCCAGACTTGGCGTACTCCGCCACCACCTTCGGCGGCGCCATCGGCGATCGAGATACGAGGCGGGAGGCGGAGACCGGAATGAAGAGGAGGAGATGGTTGCAGCGAAGGGACGAGAGAGAGTAGGACAGGAGCATGCGCGTACACGAGCAGTGGAGAGCGATAACTAGGGTTTTATACCGCCATGGATTGGGAAGTCTTGCGGTGGAAGAAAGAGAGAGGTTGAGTTCTGGGTTTAGGTTTTTAGGTTTTTTCAACTCGGGTGATCAGTCCGCCAAATAAATTGAAAAATACTTACAATGAATGACTATTAAAATAAATTAAAAAATATTTATAATGAATGGTCTAAAAATTCAATATCTTAGAGTTCGCATCCTATTTAAAAGAAAAAATTCTATAAATACATCTTAGTTAGGAATCGAATAATAAATGTTTAGAATAGTGACTATCCTGCATCATAGTCCCGAGGCAAAAATCGGTGAGTTTTGGTTTCAGTTTTTTACCGAACGAGTAGATAAGATTTTGTACTTTGGTCATTATCAAATCACGCACAGTAATTTATTCACTCAGATTTATAAATTAATAAAAAAAATACTATATCTCAATTATTTTTTCCAATCACCTATGCTCTCCATTCCATATTAGATCCATGAGATTAGAATTTAACTTATTTTTAAATAAAATTTCAACAACTCCGAAGAAATCAAAATATACAATCAACGACATTGTTAATTCCTTGCAATCAGGGGTAATCCTGAGAAAAATTAGACCTTAGGCGAAATTATAGATTTGTTCATTTTGGACATTCTTCTTGCATTAACTTGAAAAGTCAAATATACATTCAATAAAATAATTGAATCTCATAATCAAACTAAACCAAACTATATAATTTAAAAAACTAGAATATTTTACATAATTTCTCAAAAATAACTTATTCAACAGTTAATAACGTACCGAATGACGCAGAACCGAGACTACAAACTCGTCTGAAGAGTTGGAGTCTGCACTGAAACGTGCAATATTTTTGCCGCCTTCGGCACCAAGCAATGACGGTGAATGTTTCATGGGGTGAAGAGCAATGTCGACGTGTGATAGAAGTTGTCACGGTGGCGGAATAAGGTCTGCCCTAGCTTCAATTCGTAAGTCAATAAGAGAGGAGGGGGAAAGAGAGAGAGAGAGAGAGGGAGGGAGGGAGGGTGTCGTGATGTCGTAAGGGAAACTACTTCATAAGCATGATTTGAGGGAGAGGGATCGGAGAGGGAATACGTTGCGGCAGCAAAAGGGGTTTCTACCTTAGCTTTATCCTTCGTTCGAAGGTTAATGAGAGAGAGAGAGAGAGAGAGAGGGGAGACGGATAGGAAAAATGAATTAAAAAATATTTTTAAAAAATATACTAATTTTGAAGAAATATTGAACATGTGCAATATGATATATATTATATATATATAATTATTATTATTATTTTTGGGGCCCCACCCAAAGTGGGGCCTCAGGCAATTGCCCTGCTTGTCCACTCTTAGGAGCGCCCATGCTTGCAATCTCAACAATTCATAAGATCTGAAATGGGTTCAATAGGACCTATCTAAGTCCATCAGTGAGTTTTCGACCTAAAGACCTCAGATTGTAAACATTTCAGGTCCTGTAGATTTTTGAGGTTGTAAGAAGTCCAACGGTATCGTCCATGGTATATTTCGACTTATTTAGAGGTATTAAAATTTTATTAGAAAAATCAGCTAAAGGATAAATTTGTTGATATCATGTCCAATGTGGGCTTGACATTTTTCCATATCAAGCCCAATGTCGGCCTAATATAATTCATATCTGGCCCACGAGGGTTAGGATTTAGCTTTTCTGATAATATTTTAACACCTCCGAAGAAGCTGAAATATATAATGAACGATACCGTTGGACTCTTTGCAACCTCAGAAATCCACAAGATCTGAAATGGGTCTAATTGGTAGAGCTGTCAATTTGGGTTGGACTCGTCGGGTTGGCCCGCCCCGCCAACCAATTTAACCGGGTTAGGTTAGAATTTAAATAACCAAAGCCCACTGCGGGCCAACCCGCCTAGGCCCGCGACCCGCACGGGTCGATTTGCGACGGGCTTGGGTTGGTCCGCGGGTTGAGAACCACATGTTAGTCAAGTTTTATGACAATTTATTATCTTTCTTTGTTATAATTTTGAAATAAAAAATAATATTTTTCATCAAGTACTCGTTTGTATCCATTTATATTTAAAAATATATTTTTTAGATATATTAGATTGATGAAACCTAAATATATGGTTTTTTTTACTTTTTAAAATTTTAAAAAATATTTTGATGGGTCCGTGGGTTGGCCCGCCTAACCCGCGACCCGCCTTGGATTGGGTTGGGTTGGGAATTTCCTAACCCACCTAGATGGCGGGTCGACCCGCCCCCGCCCAGCCAAATTGCTGACCCGCTACGGGCCGACCCGCTCGCCACAGGTTGGCCCGTTTGACAGCTCTACTAATTGGACTTATTTAGGTCCGTCATTGGGTTTTGATCAAAACTCACTGATCGACCTACAGACATCAGATTGTGACCATTTAAGATTCTATGGATTTTTGAGGCTGAAAGGAGTCCAACGATGTCGTCTATTGCATATTTCGGCTTCTCCGGAAGTATTAAAATTTTATTAGAAAACTTAGCTAAAAGATAAACGGTTGATATTAGGCTTAATGTATGCCTGATATTTTTCCATATCCTACCTAATATTGGACTAATATAATTCATATCCAACCCGTGAGGGGTTAGGGTTTAGCTATTTTTTTGATAACATTTAACATTTTCGGAGAAGCCTAAATATGTAATGGACGACACCGTTGTACTCTTTGCAACCTCAAAAATCTACAAGATCTGAATGGGTCCAATCGGACATATCTAGGTCAATCATTGAGTTTTGGTCAGAACTCACTGAACGATCTAGAGACCTCGAATTGCAACCATTTCAAGCCCTGTGAATTTTTTTAGGCTGCAAGGAGTCTAACGGTGACGTCCATTGCATATTTCGGTTTTTTCGGAGGTGTTAAATTTTATTAGAAAAATTAGTTAAAGTATAAACCCATTCATTTCAAGCCGACGGGATTAGGGTTTAACTGATTTCTTATAATAACATTTTAATACCTCCGGAGAAGTCGAAATATATAATGGACGATACTGTTGAACTCCTGCAACCTAAAAAATCCACATGATCTGAAATAGATCTAATTGAACCTATTTAGTTTCATCAATGAGTTTGGTCAAAATTCACTGATCGACCTAGAGACCTCATATTATAACCATTTCAGGCCCTGTGAATTTTTGAGGTTGCAAGGAGTCCAACGGTGACATTTATTGTATATTTTGGCTTTTTCGAAGGTGTTAAAATTTTATTAGGAAAATTAGTTAAACGATAAACCCATTCATATCAACCCCACAGGGTTAAAGTTTAATTGATTTTTCTGATAACATTGTAACACCTTCAGAGAAACTGAAATATGTAATGGACGGCACCGTTATATTCCTTCTATCCTCAAAAATCCATAAGATCTAAAATTGGTCTAATCAAACATATTTAGGTTCATCAATAGGTTTTAATCAAAATTCACTGATCGATCTAGAGACATCAGATTGCAATCATTTTAGGTCCTATAAATTTTTGTGGTGGTAAAGAGTCAAACGATGTCATCCATTATATATTTTAATTTCTCCAAAAATGTTAAAATTTAATAAAAAAATCAACTAAAATATACATCTATTCATATCAAGGCCACGTACTTATATAAATTCATTCGGCAATTTACCAAAGGGCGCACCCAAGAATTGATATTTACCAAAAGGCGTACCATGGTTTCATTTTCACCAAAGGGCGCACTCATTTTAGTGAACTTCCTCTTATACCCCTCCTGCTATGTACTGCCTTTCTCTTTCTCTCTCAGTAACAAATTCCGAAACGTCTGCAAATGCTTTTTCAGACTTTTATTTTAAAATAATATATTAGATTAAAACGTAAGATAAAATCGAAAAAATATTTCAGTTAAAAAATATTTCAGTTAAAAAATATTTCATCTAACTTATTTGAAAATATAAATAAATGATTTTTATATTTGATTAATAAAAATTAATATATTAAATAATATTTAATAAATATATTAATGTAAAAAAAATTTGAAAAAAAAAGAACGTGGGCCTGAAATCAATAGATTTCAGGCTCACGTTGGGTCTGAAATATTTTATTTTAGGCCCAGTATGGATCTAAAATTTTTTAGTCAATCCCGAGGACTCAAGTTATGTAAAACGGATCAACCCCGAACGAAGCCGCTCAGTAGATAAGTTTTTAAGTAGACTAATAAATGATTAATTAAATAATTAACACATTCATACAAATCGTATTAACTCTGACAGATGATAGAGCAGAGTCAAGGTCTTGAACTGGGTGAGGTTGATCGATTGAATCGAGACGGTCAAGTCATCGAACGTGTTAACCATGCGAAGAAAACGTAGTCTATATAAAATTCATTCCCAATGGATTTCAGAACCGCACTAACCATCCAACTTTCTTTATATTCTCCTCTTTGTGAAGAATATAAAAAAAATTCGATAATTTATCAAAGGACGCAGTTAAAAATTAATAATATTTTAATTAAAAAATATCTCATCTAACTTAATTAAAAATATAAATAAATAATTTTTATATTTTATTAATAGAAATTAATATATTAAATAATATTTAATAAATATATTAATGTAAAAAAAATTTGAAAAAAAGAACATGGGCCTAAAATAAAAATATTTCAGGCCCAGCGCGGGCCTGAAATTCGAATCCTGGCGATCACGAGTTAACTTTAGGAAGAAATATTTTTTTCGATAATTTAAATCCAAACTTCGCCAGAGTAAATTAATCATTTTTTACTTTAATATAACAGCTAAGAAAAAAAATCTACGATAAAAAAAAAATAAATTATAAAATGAAACACGAGTTAATGTTTTTGTTAATTTAATCCGAACTTCACCACGAGTTAATCTTTTTGTTAATTTAATTTTTTTTAAAAAATATATTAATATATAAAAAACTCTATCAAAACATTTAATTTTATATTAAAAAGCAGGGTCTGAAGGAGTGATTTAGGTATATCAGTGAGTTTTGAGCAAAACTCACTGATGGACCTACCATATCTAGAATTCTAAAAACCCTATATCAGTAGACAGGGTTGAGCTAGGAGATGAGATTTTAGGTGCCGAAACCTCTAATCTTGCTGTATCACCAATGCTATAGGAGTGATTTAAGTATATCAGTGAGTTTTGAGCAAAACTCACTGATGGACCTACCATATCTGGAATTCTGAAAATCCTATATCAGTAGACAGGGTTGAGCTAGGAGATGAGATTTTGGGTGTCGAAACCTCTAATCTTGCTGTATCACCAATGCTATAGGAGTGGTTTAAGTATATCAGTGAGTTTTGAGCAAAACTCACTGATGAACCTACCATATCTGGAATTCTGAAAACCCTATATCAGTAGACAGGGTTGAGCTAGGAGATGAGATTTTGGATGTCGAAACCTCTAATCTTGCTGTATCACCAATGCTATAGGAGTGGTTTAGGTATATCAGTGAGTTTTGAGCAAAACTCACTGATGGACCTACCATATCTGAAATTCTGAAAACCCTATATTAGTAGACAGGGTTGAGCTAGGAGATGAGATTTTGGGTGCCCAAACCTCTAATCTTGCTGTATCACCAATGCTATAGGAGTGGTTTAGGTATATCAGTGAGTTTTGAGCAAAACTCACTGATGGACCTATCATATCTAGAATTCTAAAAACTCTATATCAGTAGACAGGGTTGAGCTAGGAGATGAGATTTTAGGTGCCGAAACCTCTAATCTTGCTGTATCACCAATGCTATAGGAGTGATTTAAGTATATCAGTGAGTTTTGAGAAAAACTCACTGATGGACCTACCATATCTGGAATTCTGAAAACCTTATATCAGTAGACAGGGTTGAGCTAGGAGATGAGATTTTGGGTGCCCAAATCTCTAATCTTGCTGTATCACCAATGCTATAGGAGTGGTTTAGGTATATCAGTGAGTTTTGAGCAAAACTCACTGATGGACCTACCATATCTGGAATTCTGAAAACCCTATATCAGTAGACAGGGATGAGCTAGGAGATGATATTTTGGGTGCCCAAACCTCTAATCTTGCTGTATCACCAATGCTATAGGAGTGGTTTAGGTATATCAGTGAGTTTTGAGCAAAACTCACTGATAGACCTACCATATTTGAAATTCTGAAAACCCTATATCAGTAGACAGGGTTGAGCTAGGAGATGAGATTTTGGGTGCCCAAACCTCTAATCTTGCTGTATCACCAATGCAATAGGAGTGATTTAGATATATCAGTGAGTTTTGAGCAAAACTCACTGATGGACCTACCATATCTGGAATTCTGAGAACCCTATATCAGTAGGATCGGATCGATTTGGGGTCAGGATCGAATCGGTCAAGATCGGATCGTAAAATCGTACGATCCTATCAAAAACCCTTAAAATGAAAAAAATATACAATTTTTATTAATACTATAATGAAAATAATCACGTTTAACTTCAAGAATATTCTATTTATTACAAGATGATCAAATTTAATTGTCAACCTATTAGATAATAGACATCTAAAGACTCATCATTTTAGAAAAAAGATATAACATAATATTATTAATCAAAAACTAACTAAAAAATAATTAAATAGATATTTAAATAATCTTAAAACACTAACACTAACGATGTAAAAGATAAAAAAAAATAATAAAAAAGATTAATAATCTTCTGGGCCTCTGAAAAGGCTTTAAACAATATTTTTTGGGATTCAATCTTAAAACTAACTTGTAGATCTTTGAACGAGTTTCAATTTGATATATTATAGGTCACGTGGTTCAATCCGAGTCAAAAGTTATGACCTCTTAAAGCTTTCATCGATCTTGTTCCGATCCTGTTCCGATCCTGTCCGATCCTATACGATCCTGTCCGATCCTGTCCGATCCTACCGATCCTGCTGCAATCCTGCTACAAAAAACGATTCTGCGCGATTCTGGATCGTTTTGTGGCCCAGGATCGTAGGATCGTACGATCCTACGATCCAGGATCGCGATTTTGCAAACTATGGTGTAAGCTACTGAGTATCTCATCATAGGCTCTGCTACTGAGATTATAGGCTCAAGTAAGGGATGACTGAACACGTCGCTCGTTCCTTCCTCTTTCGCTTCGCACCTTGCGTCCTCTGATCGACCTGAGCGGCTTCGTTCGGGGTTGATCCGCTTTACTTAACTTGAGTCCTCGGGATGATTGAAAAATTTCAGACCCGCGCTGGGCCTGAAATATTTTTATTTCAGGCCCAGCGTGGGCCTGAAATCTATTGATTTCAGGCCCACGCTCTTTTTTTCAATTTTTTTACATTAATATATTTATTAAATATTATTTAATATATTAATTTCTATTAATCAAATATAAAAATTATTTATTTATATTTTTAAATAAGTTAAATGAAATATTTTTTAACTGAAATATTTTTTTCGATTTTACACGTTTTTTAGTTTAGCGCTGATTCCCTAATATATTATTTTAAAATAAAAGTCTGAAAAAGTATTTACAGACGTCTCGGAATTTGTTACTGAGAGAAAAAGAGAAAGACAGTACATAACACGAGGGGTATAAGAGAAAGTTCATTAAAATGAGTGCGCCCTTTAGTGAAAATGAAACTATGATATGTCTTTTAGTAAATATCAATTCTTGGGTACGCCCTTTGATAAATTATCGTAAATTCATTTATCAATTATTTTCATCTTCCAAATTTTGTAACCTGAATCTTTTTTTTATATTGTTTGCTTCCCATAGCCACTAGGAGTTTAAATATCTTTCGTTATTGATATTGACTGACTTCTTAAATTTTGTCAGATGATAATGAAGTTTTTGCATAAATAACTTGCTAAATTAGAAAAAACTTTCACTATATTATGAATTATGTTCGGCTGATCTTTTATGTTGCGTTTGGTAGGGTGTAATTCACCTTGTAATGTAATCGAGATTACATTACAAGTTGAATTCCTTTGTTTGGAATCACTTTAAGATTGTAATGTAATGTAATCTCGATTACAAAAGAGGTTGATGATTTATAATCTGGATTACAAACAAAACCTCCGTAATCTGGATTACATTACAGCTTGTAAAGTCGTCAGCCGGGCGGAAACAGTCGTCGGTCGCTGCCGGCCGACCGCCGGCGACCGCCCGCCGCCCGCAGGCGACCGCCCGCCGCCCGCAGGCGACCGCCCGCCGCCCGCCGCCCGCCGGCGACCGCCTGCCGCCCGCCGGCGATCGCTCACCGCCCGTCGCCCGCCGGCGACCGCCCGCCGCCCGTCGGCGACCGTCGGCGACCGCTCACCGCCCGTCGCCCGCCGGCGACCGCCCGCCGCCCGTCGGCGACCGTCGGCGACCGCCCGGCAGCCGCCGGCCGCCGTCGATCGACGGCGTTCGCCGGCCGGCCGCCGTCGGCGGTCGACGGCGTTCGCCGGTCGGTCAATGGTCACCGGCCGTCCGGTGACGGTCATCGGTCGTCAATCTTGATTACATTACAGAATGGATTGCCCCACACCAAACAAAAGAATCCAACTTGTAATGGTTATCAATGATTACATACAACTCATTACCAAACATAACAATGTAATCAAGATTTCATTACATTACATTACAAACTTGATTACATTACAGACCGGATTACATTACCCCCTACCAAACGTAGCCTTAATGTTATAGTAATTGATTCAGTTTAAATAGATTTTTGGTGAACTATCTATAAACTGAATGAGGTTGGTAGCCGATGAGAAATTTCTGTGATGTCGGATCGGTCACCCGAGATTAAAAAAATTTCGTTAATCATATTTTATAAACTGTAACGAGGATGTGCTATTTGCATATATGAGACGCATGAAGTATTATTTTCGTCTCATTCAATTGGCCTAAGCACCTTCATAATTTGCATTAATTATTCACTGATTCTTATTATAATTTATTTTGATACAAGATATTATTTTTATTTGTTATGAATTTTGAATAATCTTTCATTAGACCATTGCTATAACTATTGAGGAAGAGAGAGATATGGAGAAATTTAAGGGTGTATTTAGTTGGGGATTATCCTAGATAATTTTGGTTATCTATTCAAGGTTATCAACACAAATCTTGTTTGATTTATATAATCAGTGATTTTTAAGTAATGATCGATTCCTGACATGTCAGTAAAAAGGGCATGCAACCCGGAATCGAAAAATCTTATGAAAGTAAAGTTTTTATTGATTCCGGAGTTATGAAACTTATCTTTTCAAAATTATCCTTCAATATTTACATTTAAGATAAAAAAATCATTACAATTTATTAAATTCAAGAGATATTATTCGCGGTCGACGACCGCAACGACGACCGCAGCCGCCGGGGGTCGGCGACCGTCAGCGTCGACGCCAACCGCCCGCCGGTAGCCGCCGGCGATCAGTGTCGATCGCCGGTAGTTGGCACCGACAGCCGTCGGTGGTCGGTGCCGACAGCCGACCGTTGGCTGCCTACGCGAACACCGATGGTTAACATCGACGCCGACGTCGCTGTCACCGACAAATATTTTTTTAATTTAATATTTTAATTAAAATTTTAATAAATCAAATAGAGAAAAATTAAATATATTTTTTTAATTTTAATAAAATTATCTAAACAAAATTTAAAAAAAATCCAATTTTATTTATTATTATTATTATTATATATTTTTTGATATTTTAATTTTTAGAATTAAAATAAATATAATGTTCGATTCGATATAATTTTTATACTTGCCGAGGATATTAACATATATATATATAATATCATGTTACTTTTCTAATTTTTAATTTAGATAAACATATAATATTATTATATTTAAATTTAACTAAAAGATAATATAGTAAAATATTATATTATATCATAGACTATTATCTCCAAACAAATAAGATTTTATTTTATTACCTAAATTGAACCAAACAATTTCAGATTATATTTCATTCCACATAATCTTAATTACATGATTATCAATTAATTGTATAACTAAAATTATATATGATAACTAAACACATCCTACATGTTACAAGATTTCTGAATATGATGGTCCTATTAAAATTCAGCCACCTTCTAAACCTGCACAATCCAAAAAGGAGGAAGCCTCTACCAAAATCGATGAACACCGAATCTGCTCTAGCCCCCTTGCAAGAAAGTTGGCGGAGGATAACAATGTGAGAGATGATTTCCTAAATCAGCTAAACTCTAATTTCATGGGCTTGATATGGATTCATATCAAGTTCAATATGGGTTTGATATGAAATCATATTAGACCCAACGTGAACTTAATATGAATGGGTTTATCCTTTAGCTAATTTTATAATAAAATTTTAATACTTTCGGATAAGCCGAAATATACAATGGATATCACCGTTGTAGCCTCAAAAATCTACGGGGCCTGAAATGGTTGCATTATAAGGTCTTTAAGTCGATTAGTGAGTTTTGACGTAAACCCAATGATTGACCTAGATAGTATTGGTGCAATTAACCCAAGTTTGATCGGTACGATCATGAGTTTTGATGTGTGTGCCAATATAATTAAGTTAGGTTTTCATATTGGTTTGATGCGTGTTTTGTTGGGACCGATAGACGAGCTAGATGGGGGGTGATTAGCTTCGATTTGCTTGTAGATGATTTGTCGAGGCGGAAGACTTCAAGCAATCGCCAACACGTTGGATTTTACTTGGTATCCACCCCGGCCGGGTGACTAATCCAAGGATCCACTCTCCTCACACTCTCATGCACTATGAAAGTCTCCTTCTTGAGATGGAGAAACTTCTTACAAGCTTACAAGAAGAATACACCAAAGGAAAATAAAATACAATGGAAAATCTTACAAGATTTACAATAACAAGTTCTCTATGCTTTCCTTGCTTTCTTCAAGATTGTGATCGCCTCTAGACCTTTGGAAGTGCAGCAACACTAAGCCCCAAAGCGTCTCTTGAGATGGCGTGGAAGGAAGAAGAAGAGCTGCGCTTCAAACCTGCGCGAAAACCTTTATACCCGACGCCTAGGGTTTCTGAATCGATTACCCAATCGATTACCACGTCAGATTCTACCGTTCAACGGCTAGTTTTCGAACCATAATCGATTACGAGTGTCCTGAATCGATTACCCAATCGATTCAGAACATCTCTGTTCTCTCGCGCAACCTTTGGTGATCGATCATCCTAATAGATCACCGAACCTCTTAATCGATTACCCAATCGATTAAGGGAAGGCTGAATCGATTACCCAATCGATTCAGCCACCTTCTGCCCTCTCACGCAAACCGCCCTAATCGATCCACTGATCGATTCACCCAATCGATTACCCAATTGATTGAGTCCAACCTAACTTGTGCTCACAAGTCTAGGGTTCCCTACCAAGTGTCCGGTCAACCCCTTTGACCAACTTGGATTTCTTCTGCCTAGTTCCCAACTAGGACTTAACCTGATTCCCCACCAGGTTCGCCTAACACTCGAGTTAGGTCTAGTCTCTCGGTAGACTTCCACCTTGCTAGCATGCGATCTCCCCGATCCATCTGGACTTCACCTAGTCCCACTAGGCCTAATCCCATGCCAGCGTGTGATCTCCCCGATCCACCTGGACTTCACCTAGTCCCACTAGGTGTGCCTAGTCCCACTAGGTCTTTTCCCATGCCAGCGTACGATCTCCCCGATCCACCTGGACTTCGCCTAGTCCCACTAGGCCTTTTCCCATGCCAGCGTACGATCTCCCCGATCCACCTGGACTTCACCTAATCCCACTAGGTGTGCCTAGTCCCACTAGGCCTTTTCCCATGCCAACGTACGATCTCCCCGATCTACCTGGACTTCACCTAGTCCCACTAGGTGTGCCTAGTTCCACTAGGTCTTTTCCAGTCAAGCCTCCAATCAACCTTGACCCACTTGACCCACCCATCATGACCACTCAAACATCATTATCAAACATCGAAACATACGACCTCAAGCTCACCCGAGCTTACCAGACTCAAGCTCACCTGAGCTTTGTCAAACTAGGTCAACCCTGACCTAATCAAGATTGCACCAACATGTTTGAGTTATGCAGCATTTAGTAAACCACACATAAGGAACAACAGAGTAGAGTCATCTAAGGGACGAGAGACAAAGGAAGAAGACTTCAAAGGACAAGCCAAGGAAATATACTTTAAAGGTATACGTGAAGGATGACATAGAGATAAGCCACGGGTTTGTGTGCATCCGAGGGACGAGAGCCAAAGGAAGAAAATTTCAAGGGCAAGCGGGGGAAGTGGACTTCAAGGTATACATGAAGGAGGTACTCCGGAGAGGTTGAGAGTGAGTTTGTAAGCTGGGCAGTCGACTGACAGAGGAATCAGTTGACTGACAACGTTGGGTGAAACTCACAGAAAGATCTGTCGTCTGGGGTTGGAACCAATCGACTGATGCTTTGAAAAACTAGTCGTTGGCTGAACACCAGTCGACTGGCTTGATAACAGTCGACTGGCTTGATAGCAGTCGACTGGTATCGGGGGTGTGCTATTTTGTTAACAACTCTCTCATCTATTTAAGAGGAGGCTTTGAGGCTTGAGAATATCTTGTTGAAAACCTTCTTAATCAATTGCTCAAAGCTTTCACGCCTACTTTCTTCCTTAAACTCCTAAATCTCATCTTGTAAAAGGGGAAGAGATATTGTGAGAGGTTGCACTCCATCGTGAAAGAATGAGCTCTAGCCGGAGATTATCGGGGACTAATCCACCGAAGGGTTGAGGGATCGTCCACCTCAAGGACACACTATAAAATAGGAGCAAGCAATCTCCGAACCACGTAAACGATATGTGTTAGCCTTGATTTCATTATTTTAGTTTTATTTCCACTTGTGCAAAGCTAACACATGTAGAAAGAACCGATGGAAGTTCGACAATCGGCTATTCACCCCCCTCTAGTCATACGATCAAGTTCCAATAGATAGGCCCGATTAGACCCATTTCAGATCTTGTGGGTTTTGACACTGCAAGGAGTCCAACGATGTCATCCATTATATATTTAGGCTTCTTCGGAAGTATTAAAATGTCATCAAAAAATTAGCTAAACCCTAATCCTGTGTGGGCCTAATATGAATCATATCATGCCCACATTAGACCTTATATAGAAAAAATCAGGGCCAACGTGGGCTTGATATGAATGGGTTTATTCTTTTGCTAATTGTACTGACAAAATTTTAATACCTCTAAAGAAGCCAAAATATATAATGGACGACATCGTTGACTCTTTGCAACCTCAAAAATTCATAGAATCTAAAATTTGTCCAATCGGACTTGTCTAGGTCCATAAGTGGGTTTTGGTCAAAACTAACTTATTGACTTAAAGATCTCAGATTGCAATCATTTCACTTTCTGTGAAATTTTGAGGTTGCAAAGAGTCCAATGGTGTCGTCCATTGCATATTTCCACTTCTTGGAGGTCTTAAAATTTTATCAGAAAAATCAGCTAAATCCTAATCATGTGCGCCTGATATGGAATCATATCAGACCCATATTATGCATGTATGCATGCATCCATCCAAAAGAGAGAAGAAAGAAAAGAAGGGAGAGGAAAAAAAAGAGAGGTTGCATGCGTATAAGAGAAAAAAAGAAAAGAAACAGCATGTATAGAAGAGAGGAAAGAAAATAGAAAAATGATTGAGAGGTAGAACGGGAAGAATAGTAAATTGAATGTGTACTTTGGTAAATACCAAAGTATAGTATGTCTTTTGATTAATTCGTAAATTTAAGTGTGTCTTTTGGTAAATTGCTGAATCATGTACGTAGTTCCTATTTTAGCCCTCATTCTCCTTCTTGTCCTCATCAGCTACACACCCAAATCAAAAATTTATTCGAACCATTCTTTTCTTTTCCTGTGAATTAAAACTATCTCTCTTTTTTCCTCTCTTTCATGATTGCTCTTTGCCTCATCCTCCCTCTCCTTTTTGCCTATGATTTCTTCGCTCTTGTCGACTTCCTCGATCCTCCAATGAGCTTCGATTTGGGATTTACATAATTAGCGGAGGGGAACCGAGGTTGGGGCTTAAAGGGCTGGTGATTGAATGGAATTGATAGAATTCGAGGGGCGATCGAACCCCTAGTGCTGCCTCCTGCCCCAAGCGTAGGTTGCGAGGGAGACAACACAGGTGCAGGGAGGCCATGGCGACAAAGCTTGGGCAGTAGACTGTGGAGTTATCCACCTCATGCAGAGAGCCACAAATGCCTCCTACCTCGCGTCAAGGAGTTGGTGGATAGTTACTGGCAGGCAGAGGACAACAATTTGATTCTAAGAAGAAAATAGACATTCTTAAGTTCATGGTGAAGACACAATAGCAAATTCTGTGGATCCACGTGCTCGTCCAATGGTGCCAGTAGGTGCTACTCCTTTTCTTTGCTCCCATGGTCTACTTTGTTTACTCTCCTTGTTCGGCTTTTTATCAATTGCCAAAATTTGACTTCTCACTTATAGGGTTTAGGATGAAATCTTTCGAGGTTTAAAGCAGTTTCACTTAACTTATACATTGCATCTGCTACTCTTTTTATGCAAATCTTTGACACAACTATATCCTTGTATAGGCCTGTCCTATATCCTCAATTTTATATTTTTTTTCCTTGAATACATTATTATTTGCAATTGCATAGTGGCATGTTTTTCTAATTCTGGCAGATACCTTCGTTGTTTTAGCTACCAAGGCAAAAGTCCTAGACATTTTAGAAGAACTATGCTCATTCTACGAGGAGTAGATGAATGACAGCTGTGCCTTAATTTGTTGGATTCTAAAAATTTTGGTATATTTTCTGATATGGTTCATGAATTAGCCAGGGCCATCTTTAGGTATAAGCATATGCCTAGGGCCTCAATTTTTATTAGGACCCATTATTTTTGATATATTAAACATATTTTTATTATATATTTTAAGAGAATGAAAAAAGAATAAGATCGTGATAAAAAAATTTACGTATCTTATTTTTTTAGTCAAAACTATAGATTTTATAAAAATCTTATTATGGTTCCAATGGATAGAGTCATAAGGGGGTTCTCTTTTTAATATTTTAAATTTAATTTTTATTATGTATGTTATTTTATAAGTATATATTCTTCTTCAATATCTTTCAACCCTAAACTTCTCTCGTTACATTTATTTTTTATTAGTGACGTTTTCTCTTCTAATTAGTAAGAACATGAATTAGAATTTTTTTATCCATGCAATGCAAAATAAAAAATATTAGTCTTTTTTCGAGTTCCCCCTCTTCCCTTGACTAGCTCCCCCTCTTTGTACTTCTCTCACTCATTGATATTGGGAAAGAGAAATTACATCTAACGCTGTCATGTTGATTCAGTTGGTGCTACTATGCTCCTTGCTTAATTAAGTTCAAATGTTGAGGGATTCATCTATAGTGTGTTCGATCGAAATAGAGGATTTTATTATTTTTTAGCAATAGTGAGTTAGATATCTTTGTCATTTCGCTTCCTTGATAGATATTAAGTTTTGCTTTTATTTATATGTATTTACAAAAATACATTTTTTGATTTCCCTTTTGTTTCTATTCTATCATTTACAACTATTTTGGTTTAGGTGATAAAAACATGATTTATTTTTTCTTTTGTTTTGTGCCTAAAATAACTTATTTAGATTTAACAAATGATAATGGCTGGTTTGATCTCGTTACGATCTTCATTTTCTAAGGATTATATTGAGTATTATCATTTTGTATAAGTATTATTTATTTATTGTGATTTACGGTGATGATGAGTTGAAGATCGAAACATGATTTTTTTCTATTATTGTCCCATTTCATTTATTCCTTTTTATAAGAGTTATTATTTTTATCTTTTATTTGAGTAATTAGACATATTTTTTTTTATCTTTCTTAGTTTTTAAACCATTCTAAATATATTTATTTTCGATCAAGTCGGTTGTCAGTTACAAGTCCGAATGAAAGAGGACGAGTAAATTTTTTTTAAACAATGTTAAAGACTTATTTTTTTTTTACCTAGGGCCCTAAATAGGCTTGAGTCGACCCTGGAATTAGCTGAAAATTTTGGTTTTCCTTTCGATCCCTACAATGCAACATTTTCAGACTTTTCGGTGGCTGAAACAAAGATGCAAAACGAGAAGGTATTGTTACATTAAATTTGGCAAGTTAACAAATCAATAGTAGTTTTCTTTAATAGGAAAATTATGTTGGGGGAAAATATTCCTTTTCGAAGAGTTAACAAAAATTAAATTAAAATTACTGAAATTTCAACTTAGTTGTTGACTGGTCCAAGCTGCTTTTTATGCAGATTGCAGTCTCCCGGACAGGATTTCCCGATCCAAAATTCCCGAGCTGGAATCTCCCGACCAGAATCTGTTGGATCGGGTTGGACCGGCTAGAGGGGGGTGAATAGACGATAAAAAAATTATGAAAGTGGAGGCACTCGTATTTAAAAAAAAAGAAACTTGGTCGCAACTGAGAACGTTGCTTCCAAGGCAGTAGACGCTCAATAAAAATCTCCTTGTGACGGAGAAGCCTTACAAAAATAGCACACTAGACTTTTAGAGAATTTACAAGAATGAATTAAATGAATGAATAAAAAGGTTGAAACTCTAAGCCTATTTATAGCCTAAGAGAATAAATCTGGATTGTTGAGGATTTTTCTCTTGGCCGTTGATCCATGGATGTAATCTGGATGGTTGATCTTAGATGGGATTAAACTGCATCCATTGGATCTGATTAAAGGATAAAGTTATCCTTTAAGAGATAACTTTGTCTTCTGCTCACAACAGATAAATAACTTTATCATCTGCTCGCAACAATTTTATTTGCATCTCTTTCTTATCTCAGTTGGTAAGCTTGGTGATATATGTAAGCGAGGTTGCTGGTTCGAATCTTCACAGCAACAAATAAATTTTTTTTTGTTTCAGGTGCCTGGTTTGACTTGGTCAAACTGACCAGTCTTTTGGTTCATCTTCTGGGTGATTTCCGGCCATCCGGAGTTAGGCTCACCCGAACCCCACTCTAGCCTTTCGCCCCTCGAGCGTCCTTCCTCCCGGCTTCTCGTCCCTCGGGCACCGCGCACGTCCTTCTCACTCCACCGGCGTACTCTTCCGCAGCTTCCGCGTCCCTCGAATTGTACCGAGCCCGTCGGCTCACTTCCCCGCACAATCCTTCTCGTCCGCTACATCTTACGCTCGACTTCCTCCGTACCTAAGCTCCTGCACACTTAGCAGAGTGATTAAACATACCAGGACCTAACTTAAATCGGTTGATCACATCAAAATCAACCAGGGGTACTTACAATCTCCCCCTTTTTGATGTGCATCAATCCGAGTTAAATTAGAGTAATCAAAATAAAAAAACATACATGATAATGTAAATAGTTTAAGTTCAAAAAAAAACTTAAATTTGGAGTAAATTAAAATTCTACCTCTTAACTTAATACTATTCCTCCCCCTTTGATCACATCAAAAAATTGAGAAATATAAGTAGGGAAGAAGAAAATTTTTTGAGTGCGATAAAAAATATTCTAAGTGAATAAAAATCACGTTGCCATAGATTTTTTAAATTTTAAAATGACATATTTTTTCAAAGTTAATTCCATTTTTTTAAAAAAAAACTTAAATAAAATCTATTTTTTTTTATAAAAACTTAAATAAAATCTATTTTTTTTTATAAAATCCACAGCTGATGAGGAGTTCCAAAAAAAATCGAATCCTGTCAAAATATTTTTCTATCGAATTTTAAAAAAAAATCATATTTCGATAAACAATTCATAAAAAATCGAAAAAAATCTGAATATTTTTGTTAAAGTCGAAGATGAAGATATGAGTTTGGACAAAAATTTTGAGTTTTAAATTCGTTCATCAAGTCCAAAAATGACAAACCAACACATAAAAGTTCTTGAAAATTAAATTTTAAAAAATTGGAAAAAAATACTTCGAAAAATTTGAAAAAAAATTGTAATGAGTCTTTCCCCTAAACTCTTAATTTCAAATTTCGAGGGAAAAAATATTCGAAAATTTTTGAAAGAAGTTCCAGTAGATAGACAACATAATTGTGCATAAAAAAAATAAAGACATAATTTTTGTTAGAGAAACAAAATGCGCACATATATAATAACCAAAAAAAATTATCAATTTAATACAAATTTAGGAACCCAAAACAAGTTCCTGTCTACAGGATTAATTAAAAACTTAGGCGGAATATAGCTTTTGAGCACCTTTTTAAATTGACTCTTATGATTTTTAAAATACCAATTTAAATTATTAGGAAAGCTATTTTTCTTTTGGCGTAAATATGCAATATCAAGTTCTAATTTTTGCACTAAGTTTTTCAAATTATCATTTTCATTATTCAAAATTTCGGACGAGGATGTAAGTGTTAATTCATTTTTTAATTTTTAATTTTCTTTTTCTAATCTACAATTAGATTTGAACAAGGCTTTAACTCATGCATATAATTGATCATGAGGAAGAAAACAAACCTCACTTACCGGGTTGCTTTCGAAAAGCGAGGTTCCTCTCTCGTCGTTGCTTTCTTCTGACGTCTCTCCCCCTTCATCAGTACTCCTTTCTTGATGATTTGCCATCAGCGCAAGCCCCGCGTATTCTTGACCTTCCGACTCTTCTGATGAGGACTCATCGTCGAGTTGGATCTTCCTTGTGTTCAGTGCGGCGATGTCTGATTTCTTATTCTTCTCTTCATGCAATTCTAGGAATTTCTCCCAGAGCTCTTTTGCCGAGTTGTAATTCTCGATGTGGTAAACTTCTTGCGTGGGAAGAACGGCTAGTAGATGAAATTTAGCTTTGCCGTTTGCTTCAAAGTCTGATTTCTCCTTCTTGGTCCACGACTCTATTTCTTTATCCTTGCCGTTGTTGTCTTTAGGAACTGAAAAACCATTTTTCGTAATTATTAGCAATTCAATATCAGTTTTAAAAAATACCTGCATTCGGCGCTTCCACATCGCGAACTCCCCCTCAAACTTCGGCGGGTAGATTACGGCTCCAACCATTTTTCTTGAAATTGCTGCAGTCGGCGATTAGTCCTTCTGCGGCGACCTTGGCTCTGATACCACTTGTTGGATTGGATTGGACCGGCTAGAGGGGGTGAATAGACGATAAAAAAATTATGAAAGTGGAGGCACTCGTCTTTAAAAAAAAAGAAACTTGGTCGCAACTGAGAACGTTGCTTCCAAGGCAGTAGACGCTCAATAAAAATCTCCTTGTGACGGAGAAGCCTTACAAAAATAGCACACTAGACTTTTAAAGAGTTTACAAGAATGAATTAAATGAATGAATAAAAAGGTTGAAACTCTCAGCCTATTTATAGCCTAAGAGAATAAATCTGGATTGTTGATCTTGGATGGGATTAAACTGCATCCATTGGATCTGATTAAAGGATAAAGTTATCCTTTAAGAGATAACTTTGTCTTCTGCTCGCAACAGATAAACAACTTTATCATCTGCTCGCAACAATTTTATTTGCATCTCTTTCTTATCTCAGTTGGTAAGCTTGATGATATACGTAGGCGAGGTTGCTGGTTCGAATCTTCACAGCAACAAATAAAATTCTTTTTGTTTCAGGTGCCTGGTTTGACTTGGTCAAACTGACCAGTCTTTTGGTTCATCTTCTGGGTGATTTCCGGCCAACCGGAGTTAGGCTCACCCGAACCCGACTCTGGCCTTTCGCCCCTCGAGCGTCCTTCCTCCCGGCTTCTCTTCCCTCAGACACCGCACACGTCCTTCTCGCTCCACCGGCGTACTCTTCCGCAGCTTCCGCGTCCCTCGAATTGTACCGAGCCCGTCGGCTCACTTCCCCGCACAATCCTTCTCGTCCGCTACGTCTTACGCTGTACTTCCTCCGTACCTAAGCTCCTGCACACTTAGCAGAGGGACTAAACATACCAGGACCTAACTTAAATCGGTTGATCACATCAAAATTAACCAGGGGTACTTACAGAATCTCTCGAGCAGGTTTCCCGAACTAGAAGTCCCGAACCGGTTTTTCTGAACCGGACTTGAAAAGTTACTGAGGTCTGCGCAAAGCAGTTTCTTTGAAACAGATTTGTCCTCCTCTGACGGTGCTTTGAGATTCCGATGGATGTCTGTCTCTCAGGATACAACAGCGGGATTACGGGCATAACAGTGCACTCGTTGCTCGTGGCGAACTGAAGAAGTACCTGAACGCTACTAGAGAGTTGGGAACGAGGTGAAAGACAATCTATTTCTCTATCTTTTGCTCTCAATCACAGCTTCTTTATATAAGGCTCAGACCCCAGCAGTAATCAATGACTGAATTAACGTCATTTAATGCCAATTAACCGTCAGATCTAAACGTTTGGGGGTTATTGATTTTAAATAGTTAATGCATCCGTTATATTTGAGCAAAAAAAAAAATATTTATCCCGACCGATCAGACATTCGGCACGCGCACGGATCTTCTTAGTTCAGTATAAATCCGGGCCCTGGATTTGTACTCCCCCTGCACATCCACGCATGAGAAAGAACCTCTCCCCATCTATTTATCCACAACTAACATGCTTGTGAAACAATATAAATTAACAATTATGTCTTGAGGCTCCCAATACATTCACACTGGAGCTTTTTTATTCTCCACATCTCTTTCCATTCACTTGAAACTCTTAATGTGAGACTAAAGTCTTATTCATAATGAAATCTCTTTATCTCTTTTCATTCACAATATATCCAACAAACTATTCATAACTACTTGCCATTATGATGTTTGTAGTTCATCATCAATAATCTTTTAGTTATCCTGGTTTTTCAACAAGCACATTTATAGTTCACTATTATTTAATATGCAATCTCTATGGACTAATGGTTAATGAATAAATATTATTATTTTGAAATTTAGGGGTGTTTGATATACATTTGACAATGAAAATAGTAATAGATTTTAATTGACGACATTTATGAGTTTAATAATAACCTAGTGGTGGCTGGATTATAAAATTAAGGGTATCATATTCATATTTTGATTCCGATTGTCGTATACCAAGCATCATAAATGGGAATGAAATAGATTTCATTCTCATTCCTCCATTCTAAACCCGCTTACCAAGCGCCCCCTTAAAGGTCAAATTTGACAAAGCCAATATGTCTGTTCTCTCCACACGCTAGCTATAACATCCAGTCTAGTGGTCATCATGATTTATCTTCTCTGTATTGAGTCTGAGATGAATTTACAAGAACATTGAAAACGAATGAATCATCTTTTACCACCTATTACTTAATAAAAAATGATACGCAGTAGGAATTTATAGTATAAAATCTAACGGGAATAACGTAGCACTCCAATTGTAATGATCTTCGACGGATTTATTATACTCTCAGAATATAATTTGATTCGGAATAATGATCGAAGACCGTTGTTGATATCCAAATAATAATCAAATGTGTCTAAAAAATATCATATTATTCTCGATCAATTTCATATTCTAAATTCGTATTGCTCTTGCTTCATATGCTGAGGCTTATATAAATGAATAGCAATCTCCTTCTACGCAAAATAAATTTTTTTGTTGTACTAGTTGACTGACACGTGGAATCAAGTTAGACAACTACTCCATAGCCTAAATATTCAATTGCCCCATTACATTGTACATCTTTTCACTCTCTCCATTTTTCATCCAAGTAAGCATAGCATACTTATTCAATTGCTCTCTTCATGTCAACTTGTCAGAGTTCTATATTTTACTATTTTTTTTCAGCCCCAGGCTATGATGTAGCGATAGGGTTATTAGTAATTAATTTAGGCATCCGTGATTCGATCCCCAGTTATTGTGCATTTTATAGGAATTTTTCTTCTAAATGGGGCGCGAACCCTGGGACGCTGAGCTTCTAGACTACCCACCGCGAGCGCTTCCCAATTTATCCTGGTGACCGGTGGGAAACTTTCGTGGGACCGGGCCGGTCACCCCAGATTCAATTTGTCTGCTGCCTGGTTCATCATATATTTTACTTTTTTTCGCCCGGCTCGATTGATAAGACATCTGACTTTCTGCATCGGATGTTTCAGATTCGAAAATCGTCAGTCACACACGGAGTAAAAACTTAGTCTGCTAGCTTAAATCCTCTCGGTCCCAGATGCTTTATCCCATCAATAAAACCGTGATTTATTCCCTCTGGATATTTATGGGGCCGAGATCAGAGAGCTGTTAAGGTGACGATTCCACCTTTTTACATATATTTTACTTTTTTTTTCTTATGACATTCTTTTTGTTTCTCCTTTGAGAGCGAACTCATGCTAGTCCAATGGATCATGAACTCCCTGTTGAGTTTAGAGCGTAGCGCAATATTTATAATAAAATAAAATTTTCTTTAAATCACAAATTTCTTCTTGGTATATATAATTTTAAACAAAATAATATAAAATAAAACATACTTCAATTAATTTTCGTGAATTATATCATAGACATATGAGAGTTCCAAGTATGACTCATCTAACAATATCCACGCGCATTATATCACAAATTTGACACAATCCATTACATGCTAGCCTTTTGAATCAACAAAATCTTGGAAGCACTATAGATTCAAAGATATTTCCAGGAAAGGACTAGGTTGTCAAAAAAAAATTTCAAGAGAGTAATGGAGAGAAGCGATCATCCGATCATCTAGAGAATCGTCGGGAAAGAGTCCTTCCGAGGGTAGCTATTTATAAGTTCTAAAGAAGATGAAGAGGCATAACTCTTCATCTTCTTCATTAATTATCATAATTGTGATTTTTCATATTCTCCTTTAATTATCATAATTGTGACTCTTCATTTTGTTCATTAATCATCATGATTGTAACTCTTCATATTCTCTATTAATCATCATGATTGTGACTCTTCAAATTTTCTCTTCTTTAGATCAAATAAGCCCCTGAGACTATAGTGCAGTGGTAGGGCAACTAGTCGCTATCCCAAGCATTCATGATACGATCCCTAGCTATGACATATTTTGTAGGAATTTTTCCTCTAAATGGGGCACGAACCTTGGGACGTTAGACTTCTAGACCGCCCACCGCAAGCGCTTCCCAATTTACCCTGGTGACTGTTGGGAAACTTTCGTGGGGTCGGGCCTGTCACCCCAAGTTCGTCTATTACCTGGTCCAACATTTTTTTCTTTGATCAAATAAATCCATATTTGATTTTCATCTGTTCTAACTTCAAATATTTTAGAATTAATTAATAATCTAATTAATTCTAATTCATAAATAATAAATTGATTAATTTTAATGTCCATAAATAATCAATTATAAATAAAGTTCATGTCTACGTACTATGTGTGACCCTCTAGGTTCTATACCTAAAGGCAGTATAAATCCGTACACAAACCAAGATAATCATCTAGCAACAGTTTTTAGTCACCCAACGTGATAGAATAATAATCATAAACTATAAATCACCATGAATCGATTACTATATAATTCAATCTCTTCATCTATACCCTACATCCCAATTAATCGATGCACTATGTATTATCATCAAAATAATTATTTTACTTGATTTCCAAGATATAATAAACTCCTCTTGAACGATAAATCATTCCTCCCATGGTCATAGATTTCGAGTAACTAATATTTATATCAAGCGGTGTGGATGTTAACTCCTTAATCCAAGAGAGCAATGAATCCTCTATTAATTTAACACTATTCTCTTTATACTTTGTCATATACCCAACTACCATATTATTTATAATCCGATTAAAGACTGTTTTTAACGATGTCAAAGTATATAACTTCACACAGAATAAATGAAGGTCTTAAGTTAAAATATCAGTTACACTCGTTTATTAGAGGAACGACCAATGATGCGTAATATATGGCCTCCTCTTAAGCAAGTAGTGTCCAGTATATCTCTAAACTCAAGACACCCCAAGTACAACTTAGATATCCATCCCTCGATCTCTCTCGACTTAGGTATACTCAGCGTTAATCAATATATCTATATCCCCTCTAGATATCTATCCGATTAAGGATTATTTTTAGATTAATATACCTATTAATCTATAGGACTTTATCATTAATCATATACATACAGAAAAATAAATAATGAACGATAAATATTTACCCTTATTAAATAATTATTCACATATAAACAAGAATATCTTGGCTTTGTTTCTAAAGTGAGCAGAAATGAAACGATTCAACTGATATGGGAAATCAATCGACTAGTTCAATTTCTGAAGTGAATAGAAACGAATCGATTCGACTGATATGGGAAATCAGTCAATTGGTGTTGTTTATGAAGTGAACAACAGAAAATAGATTCGACTGATTGCCTAATCGTTTTGACTAATTGTGTAATCGATTCAACTGATTACCCAATCGATTCAACTAATTTCCCGATCAATTTGACAAATCAATGAATCAGTCGACTGGTTGACAAATCGATTCGACTAATATTTGAAAAAGTGACAAATCAGACAGGGGTTCCTAAGGTACATCAATCTTTTTTGACCAAAATCAGTTGATGCACCAAATGACAACGGATTGATATAAGATTAATTCCTTTGTGCTCGGGCTGGTGTTCTGGATATATCTATGCCCTTAAATATCGAGAACAGTGATCTTTTGAATACGATTCAGGCACGAGAAATGCATATAATAACCTAAATATAAATGATACGATGATGATAATCACTGAGCTACACCATATTTGAGATCCTTGAACTCCCTCTTTTTGAAGATATTAAATTCTCAATTTTTAGAATGGCTAAAATTCATTAGCCGTTTTGGTCGAAATCGGTTGATGGACTCAACAACCTCAGATTAACATGAAACTAAGTCCTATCTACTCAAGCAAGTGTCCTAAATGTATTCATGCCCTCGAACATCATTGCGATGCATTATATTGAGAGCAACAATTTTTTGAACACAATTCGGGTATGAGAAATGCATATAAAAAGCTAAATGTATATGATGTGATTATGATAATCATTGAACTACATCATTTTGAGATCCTTTAGCTCTTCTCTTTTTGAAGATATAAAATTTTCAATTTTTAGAATGGCTAAAGTCTATCAGCCGATTTTAATTGGCTGATAGACTAAATAACCTCGGATTGATATGAAACTATATATCCAGGTAAGTCTCCTAAATGCATGTGCCCTCAAACATCACTGCGATACACTATATTAAGAGCATCAATTTTTTGAATACAATTCAGGCAAGAGGGATGCATATAACAACCTAAATATAAATGATACGATGATAATCATTGAAGTACACCATATTTGAGATCTTTGAGCTCTCCTCTTTCTAAATATATAAAAAAAATTATTTTTAAAATAGCTAACGTCCATTAGTCAATTGTGGTCAAAATTTGTTGATGGACCAAACTATTTTGGATTGACATGGAACCAGATCCGACATACTTGGGCAGGTCTCTTAAATGTATCCATGCCCTCAAACATCATTGTGATGCACTGTATTAAAAGCATCATTTTTGTGAACATGATTCAGGGAACT
Source organism: Boesenbergia rotunda (assembly GCA_024364735.1). Lineage (NCBI taxonomy): Eukaryota > Viridiplantae > Streptophyta > Magnoliopsida > Zingiberales > Zingiberaceae > Boesenbergia > Boesenbergia rotunda. The sequence continues at coordinate 113,851 of JAGFNQ010009854.1, read as the reverse complement.
CTCTAGGTTGATCAGTGAGTTTTGATCGAAGGTCACTTATGGACCTAGATAGGCCCGATTGGACTCATTTCAAGTTCTGTGGATTTCTAAGACTGTAAGAAATTCAACAATGGTCTCCATTGTTTATTTCAACTTTTTTGAAGATATTAAAATATTATTGAAAAATCATCAAGTGTTGAGCCTTAAATGAATCATTTTAAGACTCTTAGCTGATATAAACATATCCCCAGGGTCTTATATGTTTGAAATGAATTATATCATGCCCAATGTGGTCATTTCAGGCCCAACATTGGCTGATTTTTTAATAATATTTTAATACCTTCAAAAAAGTTAAAATTAGCATACGGAGGATATTTTTAGATTCCTTAGTCTAAAAAATTCGCAAGACCTAAATTGAGTCCAATCGAACCTGTCTAGGTACATTAGTGGGTTCGATGAAAACTCATCAATCGACTTAGAATGCTCAGATTGTACTCATTTTAAGTCATGTGATCGACCTAGAGAGCTCAAATCGCTACTCTCAATACAGTGCATTGCAATGATGTTTGAGGGCATGGATATATTTAGGAGACTGCCCAAGCACATAAGACATGGTTCCATGTCAATCCGAGGTCATTTGGTCTATCAATCGATTTTAACCAAAATCGGCTGATGGACTTTAGCTATTCTAAAAATTAGAAATTTTATCTTCAAAAAGATGAGAGCTCAAGGATCTCAAATATGATGTAGTTCAATGATTATCATAATCGCATCATTTACATTTAGCTTGTTATATGTAGGATTGCAAATGAATCGAATCGAGCCGAATAATATGAAAATATTGATATTTGAGTTCGAGCTTGAAAACTATATATGATATTCAAAGCTCAAAAATGTTAGATCGTGACTGGCAAGCTACGCGGGGGGGGGGGGGGGGGGTGAATAGCTTCTCTCGTTTTTCTCCCTACAATCGTTAGTGCACAAGCGGAATATACTAAATAAAAACAAAAACTAAAGAATAAGAACGACACACCGATGTACGTGGTTCGGAGATGATGCTCCTACTCCACGGCAGTCCGTAAGGTGGATGATCCCTAATCCTTCGGTGGATAACTCCCCGGAGCACCTCCGGCTAGATCTCGTAGCTCCTTGTGGGTGGAGAAACCTCACCACAACCTCTGGACACTACCTGAGCACAATAGACTACTAACCAGCTCTATCCAAGCAGGTTTCGTCAAAGAAGAATAGCCCTAAACGAGCTCCCTTAAATAAAGCTCGAGCTGAAATGTGACCGTTACCAGTCGACTGCCCCTGGGGCAGTCGATTGGTCCTTCCCTAAACCTAGGGTTACCCTTCCCGAGTACATTTCTCTCCACACTTGAACCCTCCCGGCTTAGTTCCCGAGTACAATCACTCAACACTCGGAGCCTCACGACCTGGTTGACTCTTCAAACAACAGTCTCGATCTGTTGCCATCATGCCCTCTTCATCTTCAGCTCCCGTCCCTCAGATGCGCACGCAAGCCCTCCGCTTGCCTCCATGTCATTCTTCATACATGCCTAGAAGTTCGCGCTCCTCAGCTCATCGTCTCTGCTTCAGCAACCTCGATTCGTCGCCTTCAAGCCCTCTTCGACTTTGGCCCTCGTCCCTCGGATATGCACGCAATCCCGTGGCTTGCCTCCATGCCATCCTTCACGTACGCCTCGAAGTCCGCTTCCCTCGGCTCATCGTCCCTGCTTTGTTCATGATCCCTCGGATGCGCACACAAGCTCACGGCTTGCTTCCATGTCGCCCTTCACCTGAAGACATCCAACCAAGTATATGTGTACATGCAAACCTGCACACTCACATATGTTGGTGCAGGTAGCACCTAAGTCAAATCTGGGTTTTGATAATGGCAAAGGTTTCAAAAGTTAAGATATTATGTTGATCTAACATATTCACTAAGTATACAGGAAAAGAAGCCCTACGTACACTAGGCACGAAGTCCTGGTCGAGGACTGGGCACGAAGCCCTGGCAAGGAGCTGGGCACCGAAGATCTGCTCGGAAGGTGGGCATGAAGTCCTGGTCGAGGACTGGGCACGAAGCCCTAGCAAGGAGCTGGGCACGAAGTCCTGGCAAGGAGCTAGGCACCGAAGACCTGCTCGAAAGGTGGGCACGAAGACCTGATCAAGTGCATCGGGCAAAAGTCCAACCGGAGGAGCCGGTTGGCAAAAGGTAAACTCTCCTGAGAGGAGTAGGTGAGGACGCGCTCCCCGTCGAGGGAACAGTAGGCGTCGGCTCGACCTAGGGCTCCATTTTGGAGGCCCAAAGTCAGAACCAAGACAGCTACTGTAACGACCCAAAAAATTCTCTTAATATTTTCTTAAAATATTAAGCATGTTTAAATAATTTTCCAAGGGACCTAGAAATATTAAGGAGAACTTAGGCCTAGGAAATCCATGTTTTCTCATTTAAATTGAGAAAACTAAGTACCAATGAGCTTTAAATGAGCTCTAAAAATGGGTATTAATTAGGTAAAATTTATATAAATTAGGTAAAATTAATATAAATATAAAAGAATTTTATTTAGGAATATTGGCATAATTATGGGTGATTTTAGGGGGATTTTCGGAATTTAGGAAATAAAAATAATAAAATAAATGAAATAAAAATAAAATAAAAATAAAGGTGCATGAGCCAAGGATTGAACCTTGGACCTCTTGTACAACTATGTAAGCCTTAACCAACTCACCTAGCAAGGGATTTCTATGACGAAATGAAGTGGATATAAGTTAAGATTAAGAAGAAGATGAAGAGTCATGGAGAGACTCTTCATTTACCTCTTTAATGGATGATAAATAGGGGGTTTGGGAGTTTCATTCTCTCTTCTTTCAATTGCATTTCCTCCTCTCTTCCTCCCTCATTCTAGCCGACCACTCCTAGAAGGTTTTCCCCTTGGAAAAGCTTCCACCAAGGTTCCATCTCCTAGATCTAAAATCTCTACAAGAGTACAAGGACAAGGGGGCTCTAGTATCCAAAGATCTTGCAATCTTCTTCTCTTCCTAGGTTCGAAAAATCAAGAAACCCAAGGTAAGACTCCCTCACCTGTGGTATAATAGTTCCCTATGATTTTTATGATTTTTAGTATGATATAGTGGTGGGTTTTCGAATTTGATGTTGAAAGGAAAGAAAACCAAGACCCTCATGCTTAAGGGTTTCGGCCACCATGATTTTTAGGTCTATAAATATGATAAAAATCTGTATAATGCTATTTAATGTTCCCTTATGATGTTTAGAGGTTAAGTATAATTTTTGGGGATTTTTGGAGTACCCTAGGACACCCTAGGGTTTCGGCCAACATGAAAGAAACAAAACTAAGAACCCTAAGTTTAAGGGTTTCGGCCACCATGATTTACAGGTCTATAATTATGCCAAAAATCTTGATAATGTTATTTAATGTTCCCTTCTGATGTGTAGAGGTTAAGTATAATTTTTGGGAATTTTTGGAGTGCCCTAGGACACCCTAGGGTTTCGGCCAACATGAAAGAAACAAAACTAAGAACCCTAAGTTTAAGGGTTTCGGCCACCATGATTTACAGGTCTATAATTATGCCAAAAATCTTGATAATGTTATGTAATGTTCCCTTATGATGTGTAGAGGTTAAGTATAAGTTTTGGGAATTTTTGGAGTACCCTAGGACACCCTAGGGTTTCGGCCAACATGAAAGAAACATAACCAAGAACCCTAAGTTTAAGGGTTTCGGCCACCATGATTTAAAGGTCTATAATTAAGCCAAAAATCTTGATAATGTTAATTTATGTTCCCTTATGATGTGTGGAGGTTAAGTATAATTTCTGGGAATTTTTGGATTACCCTAGAGACCTCATATGTTTCGGCCAACCTCAAGGACCCAAGGGTTAGGGTTGAGCCTTTAACTTCAAGTATATGTTTATGTGTTGCCATGATATAAGGGTGATGTAGGGAACCATGTTAAGTTATATGCCCATGCTATGCTAAGAACCATGCTAAGTGATTATGTATGTTCATGATAAGTATGATAAGTTTATGTTCAGGATATGAATGATGCCATGATAAGAATGATAGGTTTATGATCACGATAAAAATGATGCTATGATATGTTAGGTTCATGATATGAATGATGCCATGTTAAGTATGTTATGTTTATGTTCATGATAAGAATGATGCATGCCATGTTGTATGAATAAGATGTATGTATGCCATGTCTTAGGAATGAGGTTAAAGTACATGCCTTTAAGGCATAACGATGATGTTAAGTATGATGAATGAATGATGATGAATAACAAGTATGATGAATGAAAGATGATGCTTATGCCTTTAAGGCATAAATATGCTAAACGGCACGGTCGATGGTCGACGGTACGATGGTCAAGAGGACCGGTAAATGGGCCGGTAGACGGGCCGAGCCGTAACAAGTTATGATATGTTAAGTATGCCATGAATGTCTTATGAATGATGAAACATGAAAAGTATTTTACTTTATGTATGGGCTTGTACCGGACCGAAGTATGGGTCCAAGGGATGGGCACCTTAAGAACGCCCCGGTTTTGGACTACCGAAGCTGTCCACGGTTCTGGCACTACCGGAGCTGTGCAACAGGGATGGGCACCTTAAGAACGCCTCGGTTCGGGGACTACCGACTATGCTATCCTTACCCTAGTAAGTCGGGGCTCGCGACCTCGGACTTGCTAGGGATGCGCGCTATGATGTATGTATGTGGTACAAGCCGGGGACCCCAAATGATGTTATGATGATTATGTTTAAGCATTTAAAAGTATGTTTTAAAAGTTAAGCGTCCCTTATGTATATGCATTCCACTCATGCATCCATCCAGGTTATGCATTATGCTATGTTGATAAGATTTTATGCTTATGTTTCAGGTTAAGAAGTATGCATGAGAATGAATGAATTATGCCATGCTTAGAATGTCTATGATGTTTATGCCATGAATTATGCTATGCTTAGAATGTTCACTATGTTTATGATTTATGCCATGATTTATGTCATGCTTAGAATGTCTATGATGTTCATGTTTATGCCATGAATGATGTCATGCTTAGAATGTTCACTATGTTTATGATTTATGTCATGAATTATGCCATGCTTAGAATGTCTATGATGTTTATGTTTATGCCATGAATTATGCCATGCTTAGAATGTTCACGATGTTTATGATTTATGCCATGAATTATGTTCACTATGTTTATGAATTATGCCATGAATTATGTCATGCTAGAATGTCTATGAAGTTTATGTTTATGCCATGTTATGTATACGACAAGTGACGTAAGATGTTATGTTCTAAGTAGAGCACCAAGTACGTTAATGTTTTATGTGCTCATTATGAGATGATGAATGATGAATGGTTTTGTGAGTAGGAAAGAGTCTTACTAAGCCTGTGTGCTTATAGTCTTATTTCCTTATACCGCAGATCATTCAAGGGGACAATGAAGGAAGCAGCAGGAGGGCAAGAACGCATGTGTGTCGTAGTGACTTGGCCCAGGAAACTATATGTTTACTTATATGTTTGAATAATGACTTATGGAACCTTATGACCTTATGATATGATGTTATGTGAGACATGATATGATGCTTAAGTTCAAAGTTAATATGCTAAGATTCCTATGTCAATAAGATAAGAATGGTAACAGGGCATGTATAAGTTAAGTTATTCCGCTGCCTTATGATGTCTACATGCCCTAAGCATGTGAACGTAACGCCGCTTAGGAAAAAAAAAGCGGGCGTTATAGCTACGGCTGTAAAATTCACTAGCATGCTTGCTTTGTTTTGTTTGGAACTAACCCTGGATGCAGGACCGAAGGAACGAGTTTCTGCAGCTCAGAACGCCCCAAAGGAGGGGGACAGCAGCTGGGTTGGGCGCCCGGGATGTCCCGGGTGCCCTAAGTTAAAGCCAAACAAGAGTTAGGCAAGAAAATGCATCGGAAGCACACTGGGCCGGGTGCCCCCTTGCTCCCGGGCGCCCCGGATGTCTCGGGCACCCTAGGTCCAAGCCAACGAAGCGATAGAAGCTTATCCAGCCGAGAAGCCTGCTGACAAAGTCAACCCGGGCGCCCCCTGCTTCCCGGGCGCCCCCCTCAAACCCCGAGCCCGATCCTGGAGGGATAAGGGCTGACCGAGTTGCGGATGAGGGTTTGCGGATCGGGAGACACGTGGAGGGCGCCCCCAACGTCCCGGGCGCCCCCAAGTGCACTATATAAGGGACTTGACCCCCAAGGCTTCGATAACAATTCTTCCAACGCCAATACGTTCTTTGACTCAAGCGCTCTGCTCCGGAAACCTTCCATCTCGAGATTCAAGCGCCGACGATGACCCTCTGCTCCGAAACACAATCCACACCGGCCGTCGGTAACGAAGAGTTTGATTTTTAGTTTACTGTACTACAACTGTAATATTTCTCTGTAAACATTTGCGCACATATAGAATTGTCCGCAGTAAACGGTCAACGACCGTGGGCCTTAGAGTAGGAGCCGATCGCGACTCCGAACCAAGTAAAATTGCTTGAGTTCTTGTGCTGTGTTTTCAATTCCACTGCGTATTCTCTTAACCTCGAATCCGAAAAGTTTTTTTTCGATATTCACCCCCCCTCTATCGTATTCTCTCGATCCAACAACATACACATATTAGAACATAATAAATCCCTAACTTAAACATATTGACACACACATCAAAGCCCATGATCCTCCAGATCATACTTGGGTCGATTGCCACAACAAAAAATACACATTATTTTGGCTTGAGCTCGATTAGAAATAAAATTCGACTCGAGTTCGTTTCGAATTATTCAAACCTTGATTCGAGCATATTCGAACTAAAGTTCGAAATGACTTAAATTCAAATTTGATTCAAATTATTTGAACCTTAATTTGAATATATTTAAATAAAAACTATGTAAAAATAATTAGAATTTGACTCTGTTGGAACTTGGATGGCTAGAGAGGGGGGATGAATATAGCCAGACACTCACTTCTTTCAATTTTAGGTTTTCTCTACAGTTTGGTTAGTAGCACAGCGAAAGCAAAAACAGAGTTGCAGAAACTAAAACCTAAACTAAGCACAAACACAAAACGCTAACAGAGAGGATTTAAAAGGTTCGGGGATAACATGCCCCTACTCCTTGGCGTGCCCGTAAGGTGGGCGATCCCTTGATCGTCGGCAGATCAAGCCCCGAAAAATCCGGATAAAATGCAACCTCCTTCTCGGTGGAGTAACCTCTCTACAACGTTTCAAGATGGATCAAGTATTAAGTACAGGAAACACAAGAAGGAACTTACTGAGCACTTAGAACCACAAGAACACAAGCAAACTTCTCACCGAGCTCCACCCAGCACAGATCTCACGCAAGAACTCCCTTCTTCCTGTCTTCTCGCTGATGGACTCACCAAGCTTCTTGTTTCTTCCTCCATGTGCTCAAGTAACACAAGGTTGCTTCAAGGATCGCAGTTGCTTGCTCAAGATGATGGAACAGAGTTGTCGCAAGAGCACAAGTGTTGTAGAGAACTTCGTTACTGAGACTTGTTTGTCACCAAGCGCTTAAGTCTCATCTCACTGATCGCCAGGTCACCACCTCACTGCAGCCTCCAGCTACTCACCTGCAACAGCCAGCTACCACTGAGCTCTTCTGGACTACCTGAGCTTCCCTCAGCCCAACCCCAATCAGCAGCTCCAGCAGCGCCAGCGTCCGTTGCAACCTGAGATGGAAACCGGACAAACCTGCTCCAAGGAAAGACTCCCATCGACTCTCCTTGAGTGTTTGAATCCATTCCTGTCACCTGCACACTTGATCAGATCATTAGCACAGCAAATCAAGCAGATAATCAAGTATCAGAGATTAAGAGTAGAGGAATCAGATATGTTCAGACGTGATCAAAGCGTCTGACAGTGCATTTTAAATTAATGTAATCGGTCACCGGACCGATCAGAATGATCCCAGACCGATCAGGCTCCAGCCTGATCGGTCCCCATTGAGAAACCTGGGATCGCAAGCTCGTATGATCGGTAACCCTGACCGGTCACCAGATCGGTCACCAAACCGATCCAGAAATCTACATGCCACAATCCCGCCTGAAATACACTGCTGATCGGTCACCAGACCGATCAGGACACTCCCTGACCGATTAGGCTCCAGTCTGATCGGTCAGGGTGAGAAACCTCGCGACAGTTGATCGTTCAGATTGATCGATCAAGGTTTCTCCCTGATCGGTCACCAGACCGATCAGGAGCCGAACAGTAGGTTTGCCAAAGTTACTGGAAGCTCCCTGATCGGTCACCAGACCGATCAGACATCGTTGGATCGGTCACCAGACCGATCCACGAGGGAACTTCGTGCCAACTTCCCTGATCGGTCACCAGACCCATCTGGGCAAGGCCAAACCCTCTCTAAGTCAAGAGAACTGGCTCCCAGCCTCCCCTGACTCGTGCTCAGTCTCTCGGACCAAGACTCCGTGCCCAACTTCACTCACCAGGACTTCAACCTAGCCCTCCAAGCTAGGACCTGGCTTTACTCACCAGGATTTCAACCTAGCCCTCCAAGCCAGGGTTTCATCCACCTGGCCCTCCAAGCCAGGATTTCACACCTAGCCCTCCAAGCTAGGACTTTTTCCACACCTAGCCCTCCAAGTTAGGACTTTTCCAACACCTAGCTCTCCAAGCTAGGACTTTTCACACCTAGCTCTCTAAGCTAGGATTTCATCCACCTAAACCTCCAAGCTAGGACCTAACCTTCCAAGTTAGGACTTTTCCACACCTAACCCTCCAAGTTAGGATTTCATCCACCTAGCCCTCCAAGCTAGGACTTTTCCACACCTAGCCTTCCAGGCTAGGACTTTTCACCAACCTAGCTTCTCAAGCTAGGACCTGACCCTCCAAGTCAAGCTTTCATCAAACCTAGTCCCACTAGGTTTACCTAGTCCACGACCAGGACTTAATCATAATCATCTAATCAACCTAAACTAAAATCGGTGTCAACACCAAAACAACAATTAGGGTCAGACTGCATCAACATTCTTCCCCTTTTTGTTGTTTGACAACCCGATTTTAAGTTTAGGGATTTAAAATCAATAGTTGCAAATTTCACACTCATAGGGGAATTAGGATCCTCTCCCTACAATAGTTATCGTCCTAAACTTAACCAACCTCACTCTCCCCCTTTGTCAAACACCGAAAAGGGTGTAGACTGGTTGTTAAGTTTAAACATACTCCCTCTAAACCCTAGGGGTTTCCCAAAACAAGATAAGATTTGATTTAATTTTGAAAAACATATGAAAATATGTGATAAAGATAAAGTAATATATATAGCAATCACATGCATCACATAAATATGGAATAGCAATAATCTAACAATAAGCATAGAATAGCATGGAAATACGCATAAGGTCAGATGCATCATACATCATCACAAAATAGTCAAGTGCAGCAAAAATCCAGGACAGACAAATAGTTCGACGCATATCAATGCATCAAAGTATAGTCAGCACCACCATCAAGACATAACATGCAAAACAGTCAAATCACCAACCATCAGAGTACAGTCATAGTCAATCGTCGGTGGGGGGGGGGTCATCAGCCTGCATGGGGTCATCAGCTATGTCATCATCAGGTACAAAGGACCTCGGTGCCATACCGCCAGAAGGCGCAGACCCAGGAAATGTGTGCTGACGCCACTCGTCATACCATGTCTGCTGCAGAGAACGGACCCCCGAGACATCGGACTCCAAAGCGTGAAGACGACGATCGAAGGATCTAAACTCTGACCAGACCTCCTCTCGCCAGAGCTCTAAGACATGGAAGTCGTGCTACATAGTGAGCTCCAGCTCGGAAACCTGCCAGCAGATGTCTGGATCTGGCTCGTAATCATAGTCCACTGCGGCGTCGGGCACCTCCTGATGAGTAGCTGGGGCTGCTGGTATCTGAATATGCGCGCCCCTAGGAAGCTCGCCTAAACCCCGCCCGTCCTTCCATACAAGAGTCTGATCGTCCGACCCAACAACGAAACTAGATTTGGCAAACGCACGTTTTCCCAATCGGCAATCCTGTCTAACCATGGGCACTGTCCTGCCCTTAGTCACATCAACACCTACTGACATAAGCCAGTCAGTGATGACATGACCGAACGGCATATACACAGTGCGACGACTGGGCTCATGATAGGAAATAATTGACTGAAAGATGCTCTCTATAATGTCAAAGTCAAGGCGGCGATGCATGCCATAGAGCATCAAGCAGTGGTAGGGTCAGATCTCAGTTAAGGGTTTTGAGGTGATCGACAAAATGCAGTTGGTGATTATCTTGAACAGAATGTAATCAGTAGGGGAAAGTTGGAAGGCCGCAAAATTCGGAAAGTCGGGCCCTAACTCATCAAGACCAGTTGGTCGAGGGTGGCCAAAGAAGTGCTGATAAATGCCATCGGGGGTGACGTCCGCAAAAGGAGGCAATAAGGGGTCAGGAACCTCTAGGTAGATAGAATAAAAGTTCGGCGATCGACGAGCGCCAAGATACTCTGCCAGGATGTCATAGGAAAAATCAAGCTTCCTCTTGGCTACACGGGTTGTGAATTCAAAACCTCATTGAGGGCCTTGTTGTAAGTTATTGTAAAATTCAGAAAAAAGGTCATAGTTTATTGTCCGTTCGAGGGAAAGAAGAAAGCCTAGGTTGTAGAAGGGAATTATCTCCATAATGGAGGGACGATGCTCAGACAGAAAGAGACCATTAATTGACCGGCAAGAAAGCAACTTGAAGGTTCGAGACTGGAACACTTGCTCACAAGCAGCGTTAGGGAACCTGGAACTCGACGAAGGCTGAGGCCTTCGGGAGGGCGCGGAAGAAGAAGGGCCTTTGCCCTTTGAGGACCCTTCTGCGGGTTCCCTGCCCTTTGATGATTTTTAAAAGGGTGGAATAGGTCATGGCAACAGATTTGGTCATGATTAGCAAATCGAACATCGAGAAGATCATGTCACAGGTTGATAATCATGGCATAAATTAAAAGATCACAAGGTTAGGGTTTGATCAATAAAAAGATTGGTCACGGCATAGAAGAATCAAGTGAACATAAGAGTCAGACATTGATCAAACTAACCATAACAGAAAATGATCAAACGAACATAGGTTTAATGAAATGAGATTCGATCAGTGAGGTTTTAGGTCAAGACAAGGGAGGTCACGGTAATGGCACACACAGCACAAGAGAAAAAAAATTATGATTAGCACAAGCTCATAATCTATGAATTGATCTGTAAGGAAAACCAACAAAAATGCTTACTTAGGTGTCATGTTGAGTTGATTGAGAAAAGTCACGCGGCTGAGTTGTACAGAGAACATCACACACAAATGGTGTTTGGCGAGAAAGAACACAGCAGCAAAAGAGAAACTCCTAGCAGTGCAGAAGAAAAACCCAGTCGCACGCACAGTAGGGAGACGATCGCAAGAAGCCACGTGCAGGAAGAACACAGGAAGAAGCTCTCACGCACAGGAAGAGAATGCGCAAGAAAAGAGTTTCGGCGCAAGGGCTTGGGAATATAGGGTTTACACGAAGTTAATGGGTTGGTGAATCGGTCCACCAACCGTAATTTAATGTGATCGAACGGATCACCGTTCGATCTGGGAGTGCCCAGACCGATCAGGCTCTAGCCTGATCGGTCTGTCCTGGTCCTGATCGGTCGTGTGACCGATCAGGCAGAGTCCTGTTCGATCGGCTGATCGATCAGGATGTGGACAGTAAGTTTGAGAGGTTTTTCGTGAGCTCCCTGATAAGTCTGTGGACCGATCACCACAGTGAGCCAGATCGGTCTGTGGACCGATCCAGGCCAACACAGAGAGATTGCAGAGGGATATCGCATTGTGGTTGGACCGGTCAGTTGGGTCGATCAGACATACTCCTGACCGGTCCAGTGACCGATCAGGCTCCCTGATTTTTCCTGATACGATCTGAAACTTCAGTTTCAGACTTCCTATCGATTTCTGATAAGATCAGATGAAAGTTTATCGATCTTGGAAGTGTTCCCATGACTATAATTGATCCCTTAACAAGGATCAAAGGTCCTTATGAGTCTAACAATCACTTTGCTCCACCTAAGTGGAGTCAAACTCAATCAATAAACATCCACTCAATTTTCAACCAAGTTTGTATCCAAATAAGGTTTCCAATCAAGTTTCCTTGATTGGAATTTCCAAGTATGATCATGGAGCCAAATACACATAAGTTATGCATTTGTTTTCCCCCATACTTGGTCAACATAGTGATTAGTGTCTCGTCAACCTAATTTCTCAAGGGATGCATTGACATTTTGAGAAATTAAGTTGATCCTAGCATCTCACCCCATTTCTAGCAAACAAAAATGTTTTGGTGAACCTTATAGTTTGTGTGAGACGTCCCCAAGTTACCCAATTGTTCCCAACAATTTGAATTGAACATGAAGGGTTTTGAATGTTCTTAATTCTATGAAGCACGACACATTCCCAACTCCCTTCTTAAGAAACTAAATTCATTCTCGGGGAGTGGTTTAGTGAAAATGCCCGCTAGGTTCGATTTGGACTCTACATATGAGAGTACAATATCTCCTTTAGCAACATGATCTCTAATGAAGTGATGACGCACTTCAATATGCTTGGTCCTAGAATGGTGGACTGGATTCTTTGTTAAGTTAATAGTGCTAATGTTGTCACACAACACTTGCACACCCTTATAGCTTAATCCATAGTCCCCTAGTGTATGAATCATCCACAACAATTGTGATACACTCTCTCCCATGGCGATATATTCTGCCTCGGTCGTGGAAAGAGCAACACAATGTTGCTTCCGACTTGACCAACTAACTAGAGATGAACCTAAGAATTGGCAGCCCCCACTTGTGCTTTTCCGATCCAACTTGCACCCAACATAGTCAGAATCGGTATAGCCAAGCAAATCAAATGACTCTGTACGGGGGTACCATAGGCCAACTCCAATTGTGCCTTTAAGGTATCTCAAAATTCGTTTAACAGCAATTAGATGAGATTCCTTGGCACAGACTTGATATCTAGCGCACATCCTCACAACAAAAAGAATATCAGGTCGACTGGCTGTGAGGTATAGCAAACTCCCTATCATGCTCCGGTATTGAGTTAAGTCAACAGGTTTACCACGCTCATCATTGTCTAATCTTGTGTTTGTAGCCATGGGAGTGGTAACTTCCTTCAAATCACTCATGTTAAATTTTCGGAGCATCTCTTGAGTATACTTTGATTGGTGCACATGAATTCCATCACGAGTTTGCTTGATTTCAAGTCTAAGGAAGAAAGTCAACTCTCCCACTAGACTCATTTCAAATTCACTCTCCATGTGTCCAATAAATTCATTTAAATAACTCTTGTTGTTTGAGCCATAAATTATGTCATCGACATATACTTGGGCTACAAATATATTATCACCATCTCTTCAAAGAAATAGTGTAGGGTCTATTTGTCCTCTAACAAAACTTTTTTCAATCAGGAATGTCGACAACCGCTCATACCAAGCTCGGGGTGCTTGTTTAAGGTCGTAGAGCGCCTTCTTGAGCTTGAACACGTGGTTTGGAAATTCGGTACTCTCAAACCCCGGAGGTTGTTCGACATAGACCTCTTCTCTTATTAAACCATTTAGAAAGGCCAATTTGACATCCATTTGATATAGCTTGAAACCTCGATGTGCTGCAAATGCAAGCATCAATCGGATGAACTCTAATCGTGCCACGGGAGCATAGGTATCATCATAATCAAGACCTTCAACTTGACTGTAGCTCTTGGCTACTAGGCGTGCCTTGTTCCTTATGATTTCTCCCTTATGGTTCAATTTATTTTTAAAGACCCATTTGGTTCCAATAATGGTGGTCTTCATAGGTCTAGGGACTAAGTCCCAAACTTGACTTCTTTCGAATTGACCTAGTTCATCTTGCATGGCAATGATCCAATCGGGATCATTTAATGCCTCGTCAATTTTTCTAGGTTCAATTTCAGAAATTAGGGCAACTTCATTAGCCTCATTCCTAACGAATGATCTAGTCCTAACCCCATGATGGATGTTTCCAACAATTTGGTCTTGGGGATGACTAGAGGATAACCTCGTTGTCCTTGGTGTTGGTGATGTTTCTTGAATGGTGTCACTAGACACAAGCTCAGCCTCAGGATCCGGCTGATCTATGTGTTGTCTAGGCTCACCGTCATTAGACTCATCACCACCATCTACAACATTTGGGCTTTCATCCAAACCCAGTTGCCTGAGTTCGAATTGAGCTCCTTCAACATCTTCTGATTGATCATTTACTTTAGGAATTTCCTCAAAGACAACATCAGAAGACTCTTCAACCACTCTAGACTTCTTGTTGTAGACTCTGTAAGCTTTGCTGACCAGGGAGTACCCGACTAGTATCCCTTCATCAGCTTTTGATGTGAACTTTCCAAGATGGTCCTTGGTGTTTAGAATGAACACCTTACAACCAAACACCCTAAGATGTTTAACCGTAGGTGGTTTTCCAAACCAAAGTTCATGAGGAGTCTTTCCTAGAAATCTATGAATGAGGACTCGGTTTTGCACGAAACAAGCTGTGTTTACAGCTTCGGCCCACAAGTACCCCGGTAATGAGTACTCATTGAGCATGCTTCGAGCAGCCTCTTGTGGACTCGGTTCTTCCTCTCTACAACACCATTTTTTTGTGGTGTTCTGGGAGTGGAGAACTCATGCCTATACCTTCTATCTTGACAAAACTATAAAAATCTTTGATTTTGGAATTCACCTCCATGATCACTTCTTATTATTTTAATGGTTGATGATTTTTCATTTTCAACTCTTCTATAAAAGGAAATAAAAACATCTAGGGTTTGGTCATTATATTTTAGAAAATAAGTCCATGTATATCTAGTAAAATCATCAATGATCACAAAACAATATCTACTACCATTCAATGATATAATAGTGCTACAATCAAACAGGTCCATATGAAGTAAATCTAAAGCGGTAGATGTACTTACAGTGCTTTTACCTTTATGTGTAGATTTTATTTGCTTACCCATTTGACATGCATCACAAAGTTTGTCCTTTTCATACTTGATGCATGGTAAGCCACGGACTAATCCCTTGTTGGCCAATTTTCGGATGTTCTTCATGTTCAGATGTGCTAGTCTCCGGTGCCAAAGGATAGATTCATCTTCTCCTGACATGAAACACTTAACAAAAGCATTAGTAGCACTTTTAAATGAAACTTGGTAAATATTATCTATCCTTGTGCTTACTAGTACCGTGTCAAATGTGTCATGTTGTCTAACTAAACATTGTCATGTTGTATAACCCGCATCACACAATTAACTGATACTTAGGATATTAAATGTCATCCCCTTGACTAAAAGGACATTCTTAATTCTAAGACATTCGGATATTTGAATGTCTCCTATTCCTATAACCTTAAGGCTACCATTGTTACCAAATGAAACATTACCTCTATTTTTGCATTGAGGGGTAGTGAATAATGATTTATCACCGGTCATATATTTGGAGCACCCACTATCAACGAACCAAGTTGATAGATGCTCCCCCTCAATCACAACCTACACAATTCGAAAAATAGAGGATTTAGGTACCCAAACTTTGGGACCTAAAGCATCTACTAAGCAAGACTTAGGCACCCATACTTGACTACTTTCCTTTGAACCCTAGGTGTCTTAGATTGTTTAACATCAGTCCTAGACATTAAGGACACAAATAATGGTTCTTTGGGTCGGTAACCAATACCGGCCCTATTATAGACTTCCCTTTGGGCATTTAGGATCATGTCTAGAGTCTTTGAGCTAGTTGAGAATTTCTCAATAACACCCTTGAGTCTCTCAACTTCACTCTTCAAAGATTTGTTTTCATCCTCAAACATTTCTACATGTAAATCATCCACATCCTCATCCCTAGAGGATGCCAATTGTTCAACCTCTAATTTCAATGATTTAATTTTTGCTTTTGACTTTTTCAATAAATTGGTTAAACAAGTAATTGTTCTATAACATTTATCGAGTTCTGGAGTGATTACCTCTTCATCATCCGAAGATGATGAAACCGCGTTTGATGAGTCACTCGATTCATCACTGCTCTCTTGATCTTCCAATGCCATGAGTGCCACATGCCGTGTACTCTTCTCATCCTTCTCCTCTTCGGATGAGCTTGAGGAGGATTCATCCCAAGTGGCCTTCAAGACCTTCTTCTTCTTTTTGGATTTATCCTCCTTCTTTTTGAGCTTTGGGCAGTCCTTCTTGAAGTGCCCTTTCTTACTATATTCATAGCAAGTAATATTAGTCTTATCAAGTTTAACTTCACTTGGGTTACCTTTACCCTTGAAGCGTCAACTCTTCCTCATCATTCTTCTAACAAAATTTGCCATCTCAGAGGATGAAGACCCACTGCCATCTTCCTCAGACTTGGACTCGGACTCGGACTCAGACTCGGATTCGGATTCGGATGAAGATGAAGATGAAGAGACTTCCTTCTCCTTCTTCTTCTTAGTCTTTTCTCCTGCAACTAAGACAATCCCCTTCTCCTTGGGGTCTTTGTTAGTCATTTAATGAAGTTTCATCTCACAAAATAAATCATCTAGTTTTACAATTGATAAGTCCTTGGAAACATTGTAGGCATCCACCATGGATGACCACAAAGCGTTCCTTGGAAAAGCTTTTAACACATACCTTACAAGGTCGCGGTTCTCGACCTTTTCATCAATAGAGTGGAGGCCATTGAGGACTTCCTTGAACCGACTATGTAGTTCACTCACCGTTTCATTCTCCTTCATGGAGAGGTTTTGTAGTTGGTTGAGGAACAAATCCCTCTTGGCGATTCTTGAATCTCGGGTGCCCTCATGGAGTTCAATGAGCTTATTCCACAAATCCTTTGCACTCGTAAAGGGACCAACCTTGATGAGTTGGTCTTTGTTCATGCCACGTTGAAAAGTTACTACCGCCTTCGCGTCAGCTTCACTTTTCCGGGTTTGCTCAGCAGTCCAACGCCAAGATTCCAATTCTTTTCCTTCATCATCCTTTGGAGGGGTAAAACCCTCCTTCACAGCAAACCAAGTGTTGATGTCCATCTTTAGATAGTATTCCATCTTCGATCTCCAATATTGAAAATCTGCTCCATCGAAGAAGGGAGGTCGAGTGGTACTAAAACCTTTTCTCAATGCCATTGTAGTTGACTCTCGGTTGTTAATCCGCTTGAACAGAGCCCCAAGCTCTGATACCACTTGTTGGAACTTGGATGGCTAGAGAGGGGGGGGAGAATATAGCCAGACACCCACTTCTTTCAATTTTAGGTTTTCTCTGCAGTTGGGTTAGTAGCACAGCGGAAGCAAAAACAGAGTTGCAGAAATTAAAACCTAAACTAAGCACAAACACAACGCTAACAGAGAGGATTTACAAGGTTCGGGGATAACGTGCCCCTACTCCTTGGCGTGCCCGTAAGGTGGGCGATCCCTTGATCGTCGGCAGATCAAGCCCCGAAAAATCCGGATAAAATGCAACCTCCTTATCGGTGGAGTAACCTCTCTACAACGTTTCAAGATGGATCAAGTATTAAGTACAGGAAACACAAGAAGGAACTTACTGAGCACTTAGAACCACAAGAACACAAGCAAACTTCTCACCGAGCTCCACCCAACACAGATCTCACGCAAGAACTCCCTTCTTCGTGTCTTCTCGCTGATGGACTCGCCAAGCTTCTTGTTTCTTCCTCCATATGCTCAAGTAACACAAGGTTGCTTCAAGGATCACAGTTGCTTGCTCAAGATGATGGAACAGAGTTGTCGCAAGAGCACAAGTGTTGTAGAGAACTTCGTTACTGAGACTTGTTTGTCACCAAGCGCTTAAGTCTCAGCTCACTGATCGCCAGGTCACCACCTCACTGCAGCCTCCAGCTGCTCACCTGCAACAGCCAGCTACCACTGAGCTCTTCTGGACTCCCTGAGCTTCCCTCAGCCCAGTCCCAGTCAGCAGCTCCAGCAGCGCCAACGTCCGTTGCAACCTGAGATGGAAACCGGACAAATCTGCTCCAAGGAAAGACTCCCATCGACTCTCCTTGAGTGTTTGAATCCATTCCTGTCACCTGCACACTTGATCAGATCATTAGCACAGCAAATCAAGCAGAGAATCAAGTATCAGAGATTAAGAGCAGAGGAATCAGATATGTTCAGACGTGATCAGAGCGTCTGACAGTGCATTTTAAATTAAAGTAATCAGTCACCGGACCGATCAGAATGATCCCAGACCGATCAGGCTCCAGCCTGATCGGTCCCCAGTGAGAAACCTGGGATCGCAAGCTCGTATGATCGGTCACCCTGACCGGTCACCAGATCGGCCACCAAACCGATCCAGAAATCTGCTTGCCACAATCTCGCCTGAAATACACTGCTGATCGGTCACCAGACCGATCAGGACACTCCACTCCCTGACCGATTAGGCTCCAGTCTGATCGGTCAAGGTGAGAAACCTCGCGACAGTTGATCGTTCAGATTGATCGATCAAGGTTTCTCCCTGATCGGTCACCAGACCGATCAGGAGCCGAACAGTAGGTTTGCCAAAGTTACTGGAAGCTCCCTGATCGGTCACCAGACCGATCAGACATCGTTGGATCGGTCACCAGACCGATCCACGAGGGAACTTCGTGCCAACTTCCCTGATCGGTCACCAGACCCATCTGGGCAAGGCCAAACCCTCTCTAAGTCAAGAGAACTGGCTCCCAGCCTCCCCTGACTCATGCTCAGTCTCTCGGACCAAGACTCCGTGCCCAGCTTCACTCACCAGGACTTCAACCTAGCCCTCCAAGCTAGGACCTGGCTTCACTCACCAGGATTTTAACCTAGCCCTTCAAGCTAGGACCTTGCCCTCCAAGCCAGGGTTTCATCCACCTGACCCTCCAAGCCAGGATTTCACACCTAGCCCTCCAAGCTAGGACTTTTTCCACACCTAGCTCTCCAAGCTAGGACTTTTCCAACACCTAGCCCTCCAAGCTAGGACTTTTCACACCTAGCCCTCTAAGCTAGGATTTCATCCACCTAGCCCTCCAAGCTAGGACCTAATCTTCCAAGTTAGGACTTTTCCACACCTAACCCTCCAAGTTAGGATTTCATCCGCCTAGCCCTCCAAGCTAGGACTTTTCCACACCTAGCCCTCCAGGCTAGGACTTTTCACCAACCTAGCTTCTCAAGCTAGGCCCTGACCCTCCAAGTCAGGCTTTCATTAAACCTAGTCCCACTAGGTATGCCTAGTCCACGACCAGGACTTAATCATAATCATCTAATCAACCTAAACTAAAATCGCTGTCAACACCAAAACAACAATCAGGGTCAGACTGCATCAATAGACTCGAGTTCGGTTTGCAAACGATTCACAAACAATCGAAAAAATAGTATAGGTTCAAATTCGGCTTGAAAAAATATTCGAACATGTTTTGAGTTCAGCTCGAATTCGATAATTTCAAATACAAATCGAATATTTTTCGAGCCAGCTTGAAAAGCTCGTGAACTGGCTCGATTCGGTTACACCCCTAGTTATATGCATTTATCTTGCCAGAATAGTGTTCAAAAATTTGTTATTCTCAATATGGTATATCACAATGAAGTTTGAAGACACATATACATTTAGGAGACCTATCTAAGCACATAGAACCTAGTTCTATATCAAGTCAAGATCGTTTGGTCTATCATCCAATTTTGACCAAAACCGGCTAATGGACTTTAGCCATTCGAAAAATCGAAAATTTATATCTTCAAAAAGAGGGGAGCTCAAGGAACCTAACCCTCTGTTTAGATGGGATGAGCGGAGGTTAATTAATGGAAAGGGAAGGAAAGGAAAGGAAGGGGAAGGAAGGGGAACTTCCTTACACCCCAAATCGGAGTATAAGAAAATAAGTCATTTGAGAGCTAAGGAAGGGTAAAAGCTTCCCTTCCCTCACCCTCTTTCTTCACCTCCTTCCCAAACAAGGGTAAATATTACTTTTCCTTTACTTACACTTCCCTCACCTCCTCCCAAACTGACCATAAATATGATGTAGTTTAGTAATTATCATAAAAAAATCGATGCTCTCAATATAGTGTATCACAATGATGTTTGAGGGCATAGGTACATTTAGGAGACTAGTCCGAGAATATAGAATTTGATTTCATGTCAATCTGAGTTTATTTGGTTCATTAGCTAATTTTGGTCAAAATCGGCTAACGGACTTTTGTCATTCTTAAAATAAAAAAATTTAAATCTTCAGAAAGAGGTGAGTTCAAGAATCTCAAATATGGTGTAGTTCAGTGATTATCATCATCATATCATTTATATTTAGCTTGTTATATGCATTTCTCTTGCCCGAATAGTGTTCAAAAAATTATTACTCTCAATACGGTGTATCATAATGATATTTGAAGTTTTGAACACATTAAGGAGAACTGCATAAACAGATAGGAAGAGGGGAGCTCAACGATCTCAAATATGGTGTACTTTAGTGATTATCATCATCGTATCATTTACATTTAGCTTATTTCATTTCTCATGCCCAAATCATGTTTAAAAAATTTGATGCTCTCAATACGGTATATCACAATGATGTTGCATGAATACATTTAGGAGACTTGCTTGAACACATAAGATTTAGTTCCATGTCAATCCAAAGTTGTTTGATTCTTCAACCGATTTTGACCAAAATCAACTGATTAACTTAAGTCATTCTAAAAATTGAACATTTTATATCTTCAAAAAGAGGGGAGTTAAATGATATCAAATATTGTCCTCGGAGCTATGGTGCAGCGGAAGGGTGACTAGTCATCATCTTAGACATTCGTAGTTTGATCCCCAGCTACGATATATTTTGTAAAATTTTTTCTTCCAAATGGAGCGCAACCCTGGGACGCTGGGCTTCTAGACCGCCCAAGGTGAGCACTTCCTAATTTACCCTAACGGCCAGTGGAAAATTTCCATGGGGACAGGTTGGTCGTTCGAGGTACAACTTTACCCAACCTCGTTAATTATTTTTTTAAAATTATATCAAATATGACGATACTTAATCATCATCGTATCATTTACATTTAGATTGTTATATACATTTGTCTTGCTCGAATCATATATAAAAAATCATCTCATCTCTCTGAATACAGTGCATCATAATAATGATTGAGGGCTTGGACACATTTAAAAGAACTAAAACATGGTTCCATATCAAACTGATATAAAATATTTTCCAAAAAATCTCAACAAGAATACGATTATGATAAAATATTTTTCAAATAAAAGAACAACATCATTTTATAACACACTAAATATCAATTTACAATAGATAAAATATAATATTTCAACAACCACAAGAATCCAATAACAATAAGAATTTAAACACATTAATTTTCAACTAAAGGAACAAAATCTATAATACAGAAAGAACATCAATTTATAACTGTCATACTATAAAATTACAACAACAAGAATAATTTTCTTCAGTATATATCAAATCAACCAAGTTCTTTGTTATAGGTATAATAGCTCCAATTGACGCAGATACGTGAAAAACAGAGATAAAAAATCTTCTGTTAAGTGAAAGGCATGTTAATTTGGTTGTAAACCAAAAAAGAATTTGACTAAATTGTTGTGCACCAATCACTAGGAAGCTTCTAATGTCAAAGATTGGAATAAGTTTGCTAGCATAAAAAAGACAATAAAAATCATTGTCCAAGACTACAGTAAAGGAGATAAATAAACAAATAAAAATATATATATGGCTAATCTGTAGCGACCCGCCTTCTTACTGTCTTTAGACGGATCGTTACTTTCTCTATACTTCTCTACTTTTGATATATGATAAAAATGCGGAAATCTTTTTTTTTTCTTTTAAATTCTGCTAACAATTATATTCTAACTTAAGCAATCATGTATATTAATACCATGTCATACTCTCTTCTCAATCCCATAGCCAAAACCCATCGAAAAACAGCCTTACCTTATTAAACAGCCTGTATCAGTCGACTGATGACGTCATCAGTCGACTGATACGGCTGAAATCTGTTTTACAGATTTCGGCCCTTGCTTTTTAAGCCCACCATTCCTTCAATTTCGAGCCAAATAAGATCATGACACCATTTTTATACTCTATACCAATTTTCTAAACAGTTTAGCCAATCAAAATGAATCCATAAACTTAAAATTAGGACTTTTACGCAAGAAAACAAACTACAAAAGTTGTTTGAACTTTAACACTAAGGTTTGTGCCAAACTTTACTTCTAACCATTCAAACTCATCATGCAAGGTTCTATAACTTTGCTAAAGCATTATGAAATATGAATGCAACTTTTCTAAACATATTTAAGCAATAAAAACTTAGTTCAAAGAGAATTTGATACTATCTTGGCACATGCGTCTATTTTCTAACAATGTATCAATATCTCCATCTATTCACATTTCTACTCATCCAATGCAAGCATAAGATTATATAAGCTAATTGAAATGACATGGAAACTTTACTCTGAGCAATTGAGCATGTAAAACTATCCAAAACTTAAATGTTTACTAACTCCATAAACAAGAACTTAAAATCTGAATAAACTATAACATTGTAGTTTGAATAGTTAAATTGTCTTGTCTCGAAGATCTCTCCATAATCAGCCACCACACACACTCTACTCAGCACCGCCTCGTCGTCTTCCTTCAGAATTGCTTGCCTTTACCTTTATCTGCAATAAGAGGAAATGCATCTATAAGCAAAAAGCTTAGTAAGTACTATCTAGCTCACAAAAACTCGAAATATGCAAACATGCTTCTAGAACGATATGAAAATCATATGAGATACTGATATGCTTGAAAGAAAACTAAACTAAACATGTATAACTCAAAACATGCATACTCAAGCAATAAATAATCTCAATCTACTTTTCTTGGCTCAACTTGAAACTTTAGCTATTCTTTATCTTTTGAAAACTTTTTGTATTTTTGAAAACTTTGCTAAAGCATATACTTGAAAATACTAATCACTTGGATCCACTGAAGACGTAAGTACCATCTCATGCGCGTTCCCTAAAAGGTTGGGGTAGCGAGCCACCAATCCTAATAGAGCAGACCTTGGTCTACCAGGGCCAAGACCTTGGAATTGGACACCTGGATTTCTTTAACGACGCCCTTGGACGCCGGGTACTGGCCTTATAAAATAAAATAGCTTTTCTTTCTTTTCTTTCTTATCTGTAAATGCCTTGGCATTTTCTGGAGCACCTTGCGTGCTAAAATCCCTAAGTCTTGACTTTTGGGGATTTTCTTAAGGCCTTGGCCTTTTCTTTTCTTATCTTCATCTTCTTTTCTTTTCTCATAACTTTCTTGGCCCTAAACTCACATAGGGTGCTTATCAAACATATACAAGCATATAAGAACTAAGATCACATGCAAAAACTCAAACAAAAAGGAAATATCTCTTCTAAAAACTTTTAAAGGAAATTCTCGCGGAAAAACCGCCTCTTACTGCAGGTGAGCAGTACTTACATTGATATCTTGGACTTACAACCAAGATTGAGGTCTAGAGCTCGGGAGAAACTTAAGATCTCGAAGAATTCTTCACGTCTACGCGTTCCTCTCGTCGCGGGGATCCCGAATATAGGATTATTTCTTGGAGAAGGGTCTCGGCCGGCCCTCTTGACCTTGGTTTGCGTGCGCACAAGAGAGGAGAGGGAGAGGGGTCGGCGCAAGGGGTGTTGGCCGAAGGGTTTGAGAGAAAATCCCAACTTCTCTCTTTAAGTTTTCTATTTATACACTTGGGATCGGATTTACTTAACCACAGCTTAATTATAGGCCTTACCATCTTCTGTTGTGCTGATACCCCTAGCCCAGCCGGTTGGGCGCTTGTGCTGTTCGGTGGAGGTCGCGGGTTCAATCCACCGGCTGCACTAAATCTGTTTTTCCATTTTTGGCAATTTTTCCCTTTTTCCTTTTCTTTTTCTTTTTCCAAAAATACCAAACGGACTCGGAAAATTCCATAAAAATACTCTAAAAATTCCTAAAAATATCTAGAATATTTCTAAACCATTTCTAAATAATTCTAAGGACTTTAAGAACTAAAAATGGAAATTTTGGGGCGTTACATAATCAAAACCACATCAGTTAAAATGGTTTGTAGTGCACTAGAAAAAACATGAATACATAGAATTCAATTAAGAGGAAATTAACCAACTGATAATTCTAAGCACTATACTACTATCAAAGTCTACTGCAACAAAGAAAAGAATTATCAACAATGCATAAAATATCAATTTTAGATCCATCCCAATTTCTATGTGCAACTAAATTACTTTTGATCATGGACCAAGAGTGAAAAATAATTTGATATAAAAATACAGAAGATTCTTATTGCACATGGATCAAGTAAACAAAGGGTATTGAAATTACTTAGGAATGCATAAACACATAAACATGAGGCTATTACAATATCAATTCATGAATACTAATATGCAATGAGCAATTTTTTTTTTTTTAATTATAGGTAGCCATTAAATAGAAGTGAAATTGAGAAAAGTATAGTTTTCATGACTTCATAGCACAAACCATCAAATAACCAGAGCCAAAACATGTCTAAAAATAAAGAAACCTCAAACGCAGAGTTTCTAGAGGTATAGTAAAATTTAGTATCAACTCAAAAAGAAATTAAATTCCTAAGATATCTTGGAAATATTACATACTTATCTAAAGTAAATATTCATCGGGTCCCAAATTCATTATACAATCACACACAGAAAACTAAAAGGATAGCATGCAAGAGAAGAAACATGTTTTCGGATCACAGATAGAAAACCGAGGGACTAGAATTCTATTTGGATCAAAGAGATTTCGTAAGGCTGCAGGCACGATTTGGCGAGTTCAAGATCACGTAGAAGAACACCGAGAAGTTGAGAGCCAGTCCCAATCATATATATGGGATGCATTGGCAGCAACTCAGACAAAGCAATATCATCTTCGTCCAAATAAATAAAACCAAATTAACCTTTAAAATTTCATAAATATGAAAGTCAACTTAGCTATTTTCTTATTCTCTTATCTTATCTTATTTTTGAATTAATGATGAAATGAAGACGCAAGTGTCTCGTGTTGAACCAGAACGGAGTTGAAACAAGTAAAGACTTGGGCAGACTTATAGGCGATGAGGATGAACTTGGAGGCATCCTTCCAGTCGTCGCCAGTCTTGAACTCAGCAAGGTAGCGATGGTAGTCGACTTCGCCTTGAGATAAAACTGGGATAACATATCTGGGAGGTCCTGGCAATGCTCATCAACATACTTCTGATGGTAAGCAACGAGGGCCTTGACCATGCTCTAGCGAATAGCATATATCTAGGAGATATTATCACCCTTATACACGCGGATGCAAATATTGACGCCCATGAAGCGCTGCCAGCCGAGAAGGAGGTCTTCGGGCAAAAGATCTCCGGCTTCACCAACTCGATAGGCACGAGGGATTTTTAAGTAGGGGTATCAAAAATCAACATGATCCGACGATCTGATCCGAATCGATCCGAAAAAAATCGGATTCGGATTGAAAATTTTCGGATTCGGGTTGGGGAGTTTCGGGTTGAAAATTTTCAAGTTGGTTCGGGTCGGGTTCGGATTCGGGTTGACCCGAATTTAATATTTTATGAATTTTTTAGGGTTAAATCAAATTTTCTTTTGAAAATTAAGATATTTTTATGTATATTAATATCAATATAGTATGATCATGATGAAGTATTGAGATAAAAGTGAAGAATTATAGGGAAAATGACGAAAAAAGACGTTTTGAATCGATTTTTTCGGGTTATTCAGGTCGGGTCGGGTTGGTCGGGTTCGGGTTTGGGGGTTTCGGGTTGAAATCGGGTTCGGGTTGGAAGTTATAAAAAAAAATTCCAACCCGATCCGATCTACCCGAATTGACACCCTTATTTTTAAGGCGAAAAGAAAAAAAATGGTTCGGATTTTTTTGTTTTTGTGATTTGAATGGTGATATGAAAAGAGGAGGGGTATAATGGGAAAGAGAGATATGATTTTGAAATTTTCAAAGTCACTTACGTAATTTCAAAAACTTCTTTACCTGCTTCGGTAAATTTCAAAAAGTACTAGAAACTTCTCGAAACTTCTATTAATTCTCGAGGAGGCGGAGAATAACGGGCCTAATTGGAAAAATGGCATCATTTGAGCCCAATTTGATCAAACCAGCCCAAGTCGCTCTTCCCTGGACGGCTGGACCGGGATTGAGAGGGCTATTTTTTGTTCGTCGCCCTCTCAATCCCTGACTCCCAGTGGCCTCCCCACATTTCGCTCCGGCGACTACGACGAGCGACGACTCCACGTCGGCGACGAATCCGATGACGTAGAGGGGTGCTGCAGTGTTCGGGTGTTGCCAGCATCAGCCTTGAAGGACTTCACGAGCACAGCGACCGACGGTTTCTAGCGGCGCACCGGCGGTGAGAAGCAGCGGCCACCACCACCGGAAACCTTACTCGGTGGAAGTAGGATCCACTCCAGTATTGTATATTTTTATAGGAATCGAGGGGTATCTAATTGATAACCAGAGAACAAGGATGACCAGTTCGAAGCGGTCGACCTCCATATCTGCATTCCAGTTTATACCCCTAATTGAACAGCACACTAGAATACCTCCTAATTTTCTATGAATCTTCTCGTTTCTCCCAATCACACAATTTGTATCCATCGTGTTGACTTCCTGTAGTAGCATTGCCCCCTTTTACCTTGCCAAAGGAATGGATGGGGAGTCAGAGCTGCAGCCGAGCCGTCTGTTGGTTCTATATGCTTCCCAAACCGGGAACGCTATGGATGCTGCTGAGCGGGTTGGAAGGGAGGCAGAGCGTGGTGGCTGTCCTTCTGTCCAAGTCATCTCTATTGATCGGTTTGATGTGGTTTGTCATCTATATTGATTTCCAATTTATTGGCTTTGATCTTGTTTATGGCAAAATTATACCTGTACTTCTGTTTTCTCAGCAACCTGTTTGGTGTATTGGACTATTAAAAAAATTATTGTTCACTTGCAGAATTTCTTGCCAGATGAAAAGATTGTAATTTTTGTTGTTTCCACCACAGGGCAGGGTGATGCGCCAGATTCAATGAAGGTCACACTTACTTTCTTTTGGAAACTGATGATGGTTGGGAAAAAAAATGTAACAGTAGTCTGATATTTTATGCTAAATTACTAGGTTTTCTGGAAGTTTCTTTTGCAAAGGCGTCTTAGCAATAAGTGGTTGGAAGGACTTCAATACGCTGTTTTTGGGCTGGGTGATTCAGGCTACCAGAAATATAATGTAAAATCTTATTATGTATTATTTCTCTTGAGCTTATGTGTAATTTATTTTCTTTATTGCATTGCTGTTCAACTTTTCGCTTAAATAAAAAACCAGAATATATCCAATACCATAGATCTTCATGAATTTGTGCTTGTTCCAACTATCTAGTGGTGGTTACGTTGATCTTTTATCTCCATTGAGTTCTATGTAGAGCTGTTAACATTCAAATATATCACATAAATTTTTACTACACTAAGTAAAGTTTTCTTTGGCCTCCTGCTATCTCTCACACCTTCCACTATCAATTTGATTTGTCTAAGTTCTAACTATAGAATCTATTAGGCGCACACCTCCAATACAATCTATTAGTAATTTAGTAGAATAAGAGGCTATAAGAATTTAGGATTTTACCCAATGCTACTCTGCTATGAATTTATTCACTATCTAGATATCTCATCTTATAAGACATCCTCTACCTTCAAGATAATGTGAAGTCTGATACATTAACATTAGTGGATGCTGAGCATGCCTGTTAATCTATTTTTCAAACCATGTTGTTGAGCAATAAAGTGGTTCATTAATTGTGACATGCTGATTTGATTTTTTTTTTACCTTAAAACCTTGCTTCCTTATCAACTAACAATTTTTCAATTGAGAGGGTGCTTGATTAGTGAAACAGGAAGCAAGCAACGTGTGGCAAGACATGTAGAAGAGGATAACATGAGGGGTTTTGTGTAGAGGAACTTCTTGTGGAGGGAGTCCATTGTGCTAAAAAGGAATGACAATAAGTGTTGTGGTGGCTTCTTAGCGATAAAGCTGGTGAAGACGATCATGGCCTTGGCGCTTCGAAGGACAAGAAGATCTGAACACCGAGTAGATTTAGATTTCCTCGGTAGAGAGGAAATAAAATTTCACATGAATGACGTTGCGCAGGAGAGGAGTTCATCACTGACCAAGTGAGAGGGAATCGATGACATTGATATCATGTTAGGGGGAATTGTTCCTTGCATGAATCCCTAAGTAACCCCACTATACCTGTATAACTTATAAGGAATATCACAAGCAAATGTTATACCCTTTACATACACATGGCCCCTTTGCCCATAACACGAATTATTTAGGATCATTTGAACTTAATGTTGGATAATAATTCCAATTTTTTTTTTATACACTAAGGGCAATGTGAAACAGAAGTCAGAAATCCAAATTGTGTAAAATTTTTAATTCCAACTAGGCCTAGTTAGTTAGAGAAATCAACTTGATACTTCAACTTTTGGAGACTAATTGATTTTTAGTGGTCTTTTTTTTTTTAATGAAATTGCTTTCCATGTTTATAAACATCAAAATTGAAGCATCATTCAATTGCAAGGATCAAAATAATGTACTGTTTCTAGTGTTTAATTTATATCATGGAATATTTGGCAGTTTACTGCAAAGAAATTGGATAAAAGGCTTTCCGATCTTGGAGCAATGCTTTTAATTGAAAAAGGTCTAGGAGATGATCAGCACCCTTCTGGGTATGTTTTCATTTAGGCTTGCTGATGATCTTTCTTTCTTCATTGTAAACCTGTAATCTTCTTGAGATATATGCTGGCCGGTTGTAATTATCTCACTTATCATTAAGCAGGTAATCATCATCATCAGTCATGTTAATCCCAGTAGTTGTTTCATCTCATGTTAATATTATTATTATTATTTTTAGAATATTAGTTAGGGATCATGTTAAAATTCTTTTAATATTCTCTAGGTAAGATGAGATTGGTTCGTTGCGAACTGTGATGATTCTTAATTCCTACTCCTATAAGTAAGGTTAATGTCACTGTAGGATAATTTTGTTGCTTGATCCATCTGAGATCTTTTGGTCGACACTTTGATTACCTTCAAACTGTTAGTTTCTTAAAATGTAATCAAAATGATGTTTGGAATTTACCTTTGGCAGATATGAAGGTGCCTTAGATCCTTGGTTGTCATCTTTTTGGAAGAAGCTAAATATGATGCATCCAAACATTTTGCCTAGGATATCAGATATTATGGACCCTTCTATGAGAAGTTTGGAGCAAGCAAAATTTGAGGTCACATACCATTTGTCGGACAACATCCAACTGGATCTTTCAAATGTATCTGGTGAGTTTTGATAGGATGCATCAACTGTTTGATTTTTTTTTTACTAGTTAAGCTGATTGACTTGTATGTCTCTTTTAATTTTATATCAACTTGAGTGTGCAAGGATGTATGTTGTCGCCACATTGTGCATATCTCCCAGAAGTAATGTTTTTTCTTTTAATAGTCCTTGAGGAGGCTTTTGACTCTCATATGTGTTAGACTTGAAGGAGACTGAGAAGATGATTGAGAGTGTACTTTCAATGTCACCAGTGCAGTTTTACTATCAGAACAAGAAGCCACATTATTTCTTGAAGATGGTATGAACAATGTTCTCTGTGATTGCTCTTCTATAGAGAATGGACAGTTCTTTTTAATGTCCAATCCCATTAATTTTGGCTATATGATGTCTTGATCTTCATATATAATAAATCTTGTATGGTATTTTCATTTTTCTATTAGAAACTTGTGGCAACACTATCTGTGTTATCTTAGGTTATGCTTGTATGATTAGTTTCTAATTATACATTTGTATTGTTGCTGGATATATTGGGCTGATGTGGTTATGTTTATAGATTAGAGAAGGTTTACAGGCACAGATGGTATGATTATGGATAAACCAAAACTTAGAAACCTTAACATACATGCTCAGATAAAGTTTAGTTTAGTAATTTATGTGTTATCTTCAGCTAAAATCCATTTCTACATCAAGATTTATTTACACAAAGATGGAAGAGCAAGGATTAGAAAAAGAAGATCAATTGAACCAGCTGGTGTGCCAATATTCACCAGTGTTACCTCAAAAGGAAGTGCAAGTGACTGTGATGGATACAACTGGTTTAACATAGGATTTGCTTATGGGCTTCATATTCTAGATTCGGATAATGGCATCTGCATATTGACTTACTTGGATCCCTGTTAGTATAATATTAGTAATTTATGATATATTTGCTGTACACATGTAGTTGGGAATTGCAGTTTGTCAAGATTCTTGTTGCAAACTGGGCAGAGTCGACTGTAGACAAGTACCATTATCCATCAAATATAGCTCTTCTTGCTGTTTTTGGTTGTCTATGCAGCACCTAATCATTGGGTTAATTTATGCCCTACAAAATCTGGATGAACTGATTTCACATTAGTGAAACACTTCTGTTGTTGCTTCATCTTACTGAAACATTTGGAAACTCATGCCTACTGGTATTCTGACCATGTATATTTGGGTTGGTGTTATGATCTCTTGATACAGTGTATCTTTGATCCTTGTTGTGTTGTACAATGTTGAAGTGGCTTTTATGACTTGCCCTGTATTATTTTTTTGTTGCTAATCTTTGGAATATTTCTTTTGATTAATTTTACAGATAACTAATCATCAACTAACAAAACCAAGCCAGAGTAGAGATGTACGCCACTTTGAGTTTGAAAGTTCATTGAATGTGAGTTTCTTATGCAATCTTGATTGAAATTTATTACAAATCCAATTTATCATAATTCTCTACCTGGTAGCTGTTCATATTCAAATTCTATTTTTGATTCCCAGTCAATTACTAATTAAACTGCTGATCTAACTTCAGTCCATTAACTATCAAGTGGGTGATGTTCTTGAGATTCTCCCAAGTCAAAATCCTGCAGCTGTTGATGCATTTATAAGGCGTTGTAACTTGGATCCAAACTGTTACATCACTGTATGTTGTTCTTTCTTGTTGCTTTCTTTTCCTTTCAGGTTTATATAAAAGATTTTGGGTCACTTTTGTGTGCATATAGTCTATGATTGTATATCTATACTTTCTCTGTCAGTTTTGAGATATCCATGGAAACCTAAGAAGTGTTGGCTTACTTTCTTAAAAACTATGTGTATACTGCTAACTTGTTTATCCTAAAAAGATCTTGATTAATATATATTCATCATTCAGGTCAATCCCAGAGATGCAGCCAAGCCATCCATTGGTAGGCATACAATGAACATGGTGCACCCTGTTAAACTGAAGAGTTTTGTGGAGCTCACCATGGATGTGGCATCAGCTTCTCCTCGGCGTTACTTCTTTGAGGCAATCTTAAGTTCATTATTTGCATCAGTCTGATACACTTTTTCATGTTAGTTTTGCCAACCTATGTTGCAACTGACGAGGGAGAGGAGCTTCTAGGAACTAGAGGTGTCAATAGGATGTGCACAGCTTAGCATGGCCCAGGTTGAGCGATGCTGGGCTAGGCATGGGTACTGCCTAGGTCGATTCAAGTTTAACTAGCTCAGACCATGCTTGTCTTGATGGTCCGAGGATAATTTAATAAAAAATATGAAAAATCTAGATTTTTTAAATGTGTATATTTCAAAAAAAAAAGGGATAAATGAGAATCCTTGAAAAAATATAAAAACAATAATAAATGGGTCTTTTTAAGCCCATGAATTGGACCCATGAGGATAATCCCTATCCAATTCCATGGTTAGCATAACTGACCTAGTTCTATGTCATTGTCATTCTGTATAGTGCTAGTGCTGGACACGATCTATTTCATGCATTGTAGAGCATGGAATGCGGGCCTAAAAATCCGTTTCATGCATTGCCTTGCAGACATGCCCATGGCTTGAGGGTGTTTGGCTAAACTTATTAAAAACAGCTTATAAGCTCGTACAACTTATAAGTTGCTTTAGAAGCTTATAAACTATTAGGTTTTGTTTTAAAATTAAGCTGTTAAAGTGTTTGGATGAACTTATTTTAAACAACTTAAAGATATTGATTTGTTTGGTATTATAAGATCTTTTTATTAACAAAATTACTAAAAAGGGTATAATAAACACACGAAACTAGTTTACAATTTTATAATAAATATTAAACTTATATATAAAAAAATAAAACTATTTGATATTTTAATTCAGAACAATTTAAAATTTAATGATATCATTAATATTTCAAATAAAAATTATAATTAAAAATTGATCAATAACATATTTGACAAACTGAGTCGGAGAATTTGTGCGTCGAGGAGAAAATAAATGGAAGGAAGTGTCAGAGACTTCGTGCGCTAGGAAGAGAAGATGATAGAGTGCGTTAGGAAAAGAAGTGGGCGTAGAGAGAGTTGTTAGGTTTGTAAAAATCTATGGAGGATAAGATGGGGATTAATTAAAATCAATAAGGATATTTTAGAGAAGAAAAATTTTAAAATACGATCTTTTTAAAAAAGTAAGGTCTCCTTTACTTTTTTAAAAACAGCTTATAAGCTCTCATACAGCTTATTTTGACAGCTTATAAGTTGTTTGCCAAAGAATTTATCAAACATATTTGAAGAGCTTATAAGCTCTACAAAACAGCTATAAGCTTAGCCAAACACCCTCTAAGTCCCAAATCACCATTGACTAAACGAGCACATATATGACATATCAAAAGATAGCATAGAATTACTTATGGATGAAAACGAGGTGGTGGGAGAGGATTGATTGATATATAATGTGTTAGTCTATGCTTGCAGTGTTAGTATTACCCTAACTGAAACTGGATGAGCATGGTATACCGTCACTAAAAGCTTTTATTTATATGGATCATGAGATTTGAACTTATTTACATTTGCATTATCTAAAAAATTATGTTGTAGTGCTCAATTTAGTTATACATTGTGAGATGTAGGCTAATAGAGGAACTTTATAAACTTAGATGAGTTAGATACTGTTGACTTGGGTTTAATCATTTTTGGTCTCATAAATTAATGAATCAGTTCTCTCATCTAAGCGACTTATGGCAATTGATATCACAGCAAACTTAATCTAAGGCATGGGGTTGCTTGTGTGATGGTGGAACCACTACTGCTCCTCACAAGTTGACAATTAGGAATGATTCTAGGTTATGAGTTGGAGTCTTAATGAGGACAACAAAACTTAAAGTGAGGTAAATTGTAATTCGCCGATTTCACATGGTTAGTTGTCGACTAATGGAGAAACTTTATAAGTTTAGATGAGTTAATTACTGTTAACTTGGACTTCAACATTTTTGAAGTTTCATAAGATCGATTCAGATCTCTTAGCTAAGCAGGTTATGACCTGTTCAGTTGTTGGTGGTTGGGTGATTTAATTCACAAATTGATGCATTTAGCTTGCTGAAGGACCCTTTCTCACTCTTTGAGTTTGGAGTCTTCCTGATTAGTATCAGTACAGTTAGTTGTGTTCATAGGAAAGAAGGCGTGAAAAAGGCAACACAAATTTGCAATGGTTTATCACGTAATTAAGTGCCTTTCTCTAGAATAGACTTGCAGGAATAAGGCTCATTTTTTACCACCACTTAACATGTTCAGTTTGGTAATTTTATCATTCCATTAGGGATCTTGTTTTGCTTCCTTACATTTCTAATGATAGAGGAATCTGAAACTCTTTTTCTGCAATTTTATCTGCCTGTTAGGTGATGAGCTTTTATGCTACAGCTGACCACGAAAAGGAAAAACTTCAGTATTTTGCCTCTCCAGAAGGAAGGGATGATTTGTATGAGTACAATCAGAAGGAGCGGAGATCTGTTCTTGAGGTGATCAATTATACTGATACCACCTGATGCTAGCGGAGGTTTTTTCAAGTATTGAAAAGCTATTGATCTTTGTTTTAGGTACTGGAGGATTTTCCATCTGTGGAAATGCCATTCGAATGGTTGGTGCAATTGGTCCCTCCACTAAAAACAAGAGCATTTTCCATCTCCTCATCTCCTTCTGTTCATCCAAATCAAGTGCACCTAACTGTGAGCATTGTTTCATGGATCACTCCATTCAAGAGAACACGATATGGTCTCTGTTCATCATGGCTTGCTGGACTTGATCCATGTGAAACCAACGGTAAAAGTAACTCTATAATTGTCAAAGAATGTTCTATAAAAAGCACCATTTGGTGATTCAATCTTTCAAATCTGCAAACAGAATTTCGCATTCCCGCGTGGGTCACTCGAGGTGCTTTGCCACCGCCTCTACCATCAGAACCTCTCATTCTTGTGGGACCAGGAACAGGTTGTGCACCATTCAGGGCATTTGTGGAGGAACGTGCACAACAGAACTTAACCAGATCAGTATCTCCTGTTCTCTTCTTCTTTGGGTGTAGGAATGAAGAAAATGATTTCTTATACAAGAATTTCTGGTTGTCTCATGCCCAAAATGACGGGGTTCTATCCACAAACAAAAGTGGCGGTTTTTTTGTCGCATTCTCTAGAGATCAGCCGCAAAAGGTATATGTGCAGCATAAGATGAAGGAAGAGAGTAAAAGAATTTGGAATCTTCTTAGTGCAGGTGCTGCAATATATATCGCAGGGTCCGCCACGAAGATGCCAGCAGATGTAACTTCGACCCTGGAAGAAATTATTATGGAAGAAAGTGGAATCTCTAAAGAATCAGCCGCAAAATGGCTCCGTCTACTGGAGAAGGCTGGTAGATTTTTCATTGAGGCATGGTCTTGAAACTATGAGACTTTTGGATCAATGCAGGAAATGAATATTACTGGTTTGATCAAACATCTATTTTATCCGATCAAGGTGCACGCCACTGAGGTGAGCCCAGTCGATTACTATTTCTCACAGTACTCACGTTGGCAATTGAAATAATACAGTTTCCTTCTGATAGG
The DNA here is from genome assembly GCA_024364735.1 of Boesenbergia rotunda. Taxonomy (NCBI): domain Eukaryota; kingdom Viridiplantae; phylum Streptophyta; class Magnoliopsida; order Zingiberales; family Zingiberaceae; genus Boesenbergia; species Boesenbergia rotunda. The sequence continues at coordinate 78,902 of JAGFNQ010009854.1, read as the reverse complement.
GAGTCATTCAGTAATATGGGAATCAACTTTTAGCAACATTTCTGTGCAAGAGACACTTCAGGTACTTAGCACTTGCATTCCCATTGTTATGAATCAAGAATAGCACATGCCAACATCTCAGTACATAGCGAGAATTTATAAACAAACATTCGAAACAGATTGTCCAACACTTGGGTTTATTTGGTGTTGCTCTGCCATCAGCTGTGTAGGTCATCATGACTTCAGTATACATCTGTAGGAGTAAACATGGTTCTGATGAACTTCTGCATTCTTGATGTTCGATCTTGCTGAGGCAGATCATACTCTCAGAGTCTAACCAGTATGCTTAGAAATCACGGATGTTTTCGTAAAGCTTGACTATATTATCTGAAAGAATGATTGAAAAATGAGCCAACTTTTGGTCCAGCTGGGAAGTTTGATCTTTGCAGTCAAACATTTGCAACAACTAAACCAGTCTGTAAGGGTCATTCTTCAATCAGATGGTTCTGTTAGACCGCTGCTGTTCCATGATTTGGCAGTCTAGTAAGTTGCACGCCACATTTAGCAAGCTTCTTATTTTGCAACATACCATTGAACTTTAGATGGAGTAACCAAACTTAAATCAAGCTGTTGACAATCCAATGATCAGTTTAGTCTTAATCTGAACTTGACCTGTTTAACCAATAGGTCCATTTGTAATTCATTAAACGGGCTATAGTTGGCCATTACAGGTGATATGGGGTGATTAATTCCTACTAATTGTCATGTGTGGCTTGTATCACCTTCAGTGCCACTCCAACCTAGAAGAAGAGCTTCACATGAGTGAGCAAGAGGTGTGTAGCCACGACTTGTAAGGATTTATAGGTAAAAATATTCAAAAATCGCAGCGGAAATAATAGATCCCACGAGCGATCCATGCGAAAGAAAACTCATACAAATTTAATTTATAAATTCCTATCATATAGGTATACCTTTGATGCGTGTCCTTCGCTTATCCTATTTGTTTGAGGTATACTGGATCTCTTGTACGTTCGAGTGTCCGTGCCTCTATGCGTATCCACACGAACATGATCTCTCAAGTTTCGGAAAAGAATCATCTTTGTGATGCTAGCCACAAGAGGAGATTCACAAAGTAAGAAGGAGATGGAGAAGAGAGATTTTGGTCAAGAGAAGGAAGAATAACAAGTTCATTATCCAAATAACAAAAAAAAATTCTTTTATACTCATCCCATGAATATCAAGAGCTTTTATCCCTTTAGCTTCTCTCCATTAATGCTAATAAAAATCTACTTAGAGTACATTTTCTCCTATGACTCTTCAACTTCTCTTTATCCAACGAAAAGAAACTTTTCATCTTCCTCTATTATTAATTTATTAAACATTTTAATAAATTAATATCTCATATAATTGTGATTAAGTTTAATCTAAATGTGTCAAACTCAAATTAGATTTCAATCTTATAATTCAATTGGATTCACTTGAGTCTAATTCAATTAATCTAATTCGGATCAAACCTTAGTCAAACTAAGATAAATTAATCTCCGAAGCACCGTGTCCTTAGTGTGTGACCCAATATGTTCTCGTAACGTTGACAATGTGTCTAAACCGCTTTAAACACATAAGCAATGAGCAACATTTAGCAATGCATCATTGCTACCCAAGTGACAAGAAAATCGAGATCCGACTTAACCTCCGTGACTATGACAATATATGACCTTGTCATTCCAACCTCGATATCTAGATTGACCAATGAGGCATAGACCGTGTCATCCTTGATCAATCTTTGTGTTTTTTGATCCCTGAGTAGACTCATTCAAACAAATGAGCGCAATATCTCATATTGAATCATTTGAGTATGATCATGCGTTTTAGTAGTCCTAATCGATCAAGGGACCCACAGATATCACTCCCGTCATATGGGAAGGATAGATCTCATCTACGTCATTTACATTTATCCGCATAATTCATTACATACCCAGTGATTGTCTTTATAGTTCACCCTGTTACGGGTGATGTTTGACAATATCAAAGTGCATAACTCCTTATGTAAGGAACCGTAACGACTTCAGGTCTAAGGACTATTCATACTAATAATCACATGAGAAAGTTTATAATACTCATATAACAATCTATGAAACTTTTTCATGACGGGTCAATTCAGTACACATTCTTTATTGTATACCCATGTGTCAATTTGACAGTATATATCCATGACTTGTGAGCTCAAGTCATCAGTTGACCTCAAGGTTGTAAAAATTGCTAGGCGGTAGTCGGGCGGAGGACTACCGCCTAGCGCCTAGTCGGCGCCTATGCGGCGCTAGGCGATACTAGGCGGCATTAGGCGGCGCTACGGTGGGGTGCCGCCTAGCGCCTTGGCGAGCGCTTAGGCCGATTTTTATAACAATAGTTGACCTACATGCTAGTCTCCATATATTAATATTGTCCTTGAATATTAATGCTTGACTAGGAATGATTTAATATAATATTCTCTACATCATCTCACTATCGGTTCAACTAATTGATATGATATAGATAAAAATCTACTATCCAAGGGTATTATTATACTTAGTTATTTGACACAAATATAAAGTAAGTATAGTAATCAAACATGCCTTTATTAATGATAGAATATGATATAAAAAGTCCCTAGTCAATTATCACATAATTAACTTAGGGCTCCTACTAATACGACTATGTTTCATAATTTACAAGACCTCTACATGTGAAAACATAGATCCTAAGGCCTATAAATAAGGTTTCAAAAAGTAGAGATTGAGGTCTTCTTCCTCATTTTAGGAAGGAGAAATAATAACAATGACAAATGACTAGTTTGGTAAATAAATCAAACGTTCAATACTCAAGATTAATTAGATGAATAAGCTTGAATAACTTGATAAATTAAATAAATTTAAAGATATGTGTTCAATTTATTAATGTTAGTAAACCTATTGATGAATGAATATGTTTGTGAACAATATTTACCAATAAAATTCTTATCAATATACTAAATAAAAAAATATTCAAAAATGAATAAACAAGTTTATATTATCAAGTTCAATAATCAAACAAACAAGATTAAAAGGTGAAATTTTTAAATAATTAAATAAACTTAAATTGAGAGCCCAATAACATTTAAACGAGCAAGCTCAAACCAAGCTCAAGCTCGTAATAAATGAACCAAGTTAAGGTAAACAATCATTTCAACGGCTTGATTCATTTTGGGCTCAATTTGGTTTGGTTTGGTTACCTTATCAAACAAAAATATAGAACCGCCGTATTAGCGGCCCCTCTACTAATAGCTCCATGCTAAAGGAGGAAGGTGTTAAACACATGGCGAGAACTCTGCAGACGATGAAACTCTGAGATCGAACGCTGTCCGATTTGGGTGTACTACCATGTGCTTACTATCTGTGTCAAACTCTGGGGACGGTTATCTTATCAAATAAACTTGAACATCATAAAATTTGCTCGGTTGACTCGTTTACCACCGTGCAATGACCACCATTAGTTCACTTTGGAATTCATCTCGCCTAACCCCCTATGTTGATTTCCTTCGACATGGCCCTGCATTCGACCAGCTTCAGTTATGAAAGTCCATTTATTCGTCTGAGTTCAATCTGGTTAGGTTTTGATATTCAAGTATGATTTATTTCAGTACTAAACACCATCTTAAAACACAACATAATTTCATTTAACATAAAACAGATTCAACACATAGAGTCAAATAAAATGAATTCGTTTACAGAGTAAATTAATTTTAGAAATTTTTTATGCTATATAATTTATTTTTTTAAGTGTTTAATTATTTGTCAACCTTATTAAATTATTTATGTAAAAAATATAGTTTGCATGGACACAACTCATGAAATGAATTCATTTACAAAGTAAATTATTTTTTTTAAAAAGTAGTTCAGTAATTTCTATGCTATATCAGTTTTTGAGTGTTTAATGATTTGTAAAATCTTATAATTTTGTTCAAAAAAATAGAATTGTTCATTGACAACACAAAAAGTGTGTAGCAGAAAAGTATTAAATTGTCATTCAAGTATCTGTGATTTAATCTTCCGTTATGATAAATTTTATAAAATTGTTTTCTCTGAATAGAACGCACAATTGTTGTGCTACTAGATCGTTTACATATTTTTTTTGATTTATTTTAGTCAAAAATTTTCTATAAATTTTTTTTTCATGAAATGAAACTAATTGAGTGGATTCGTAGTGGAAGCCACATGCAACACAAAGAAATTTAGAAAAGAAAGTTTCCTTCAATATGACAGTATCGTACTTTCCCTGCTTCCTTTCTAAATAAACAGGCTCGTAGTGACCAAAATCCAACAAGAGTTTATCCGAATGGAAGAGATCGATCATAAAACACGAAAAAAAAAATCCATATCGCAAAACTTTTCATCTTAATATTATCATAAAGATGGCAACATTAATATCGATATTTCATCACCCATAGAACTACATTAATATAATGGCGATCGTTGCAAGTACAAAACAGGAGATAGAGCTGCAATGGTGTCTAAAACACAAAATCCTTTGCCCCAGCATTGCGCAATATCATCAGCGATCTTTTGCGCATCGACGGAAGCCCCCATCAAGCCCTGCATCGAGAATCCGGCACTGTAAAGCCCTCTCTCCCACTTCCAACCTTTACTCAGCTCTCTTCCTCCCTGCAAATGCAACAAAAAAGAAATTGCAAACAAGTTCATGGAGTTCATATTGATTCACTTGTGTGTGATCTTTATCACCTTTAACCAAGTGTGCAGGTTGCTTCGGTAGCCCGTGGCAAGTATGATGGCGTCGAAGGACTCCAGTCTTCCATCGACGAACTCTGCTCCATGTGCCGTCAGTCGTTTCACAGCAGGAAAAATCTGCAATTCGCATCGAATACTACTAATGAACACAGCTGAGGTTTATAGTGCTAATTAGCCATAGACCACCGGCAACTTGACTGATTTAAATGCCTTCAATTGAAGTGAACATAGACCTGGATGTCACCAGATTTGATCCTAGCTAGAGCGCCGACATCCAGGACCGGCGTCTTGCCAGAGAGGGACTTAAGCTCAAGAGGTCCCTGCTTGGGTCTCTTGAGGCCGTGCAGCTCAGTGTTGCCGAGCATGAACCTGGAGATGCATAAAAGAAAGCGATCTACAGCCGCAACTGGTAGGAATTTCAGGAGCCAAGAGGAAAGACCAAAGGTGGAGCAGCCTAGTATTTCCCTGGGCAAAACATGCACCTGCAATTGACGGTCACAGTCGAATTAAAATCTAAGATTCAGTCTCTTTACATCATTTATTCAACATACTGTCTTTAGTAAACTATAAGCAACCTACAAGGAAGAAAAAGAGAACTTCATAAATTGAAGGTATCCTTTTTGAATTAAATAGAAGGAAAAATGCATGGGAATTCTAGCCTTACAAAAATTTTATGGGCCCATAACGGAATGTAATGTGAAACCTGAAACAGAATTTCCATGAATTATATTTTATAACCTAATTGTTCCTTCTTCGATGTGAAGAATTGATATGCATGAATAGATTTGTTATATGCTGAAAAGGTAGATGAATGAAATGACAACAAAATACCCCTTCTCTTACGACCATTGATGGGCGTGCATTATGGTTGCAAAGGTCCAAGCAAACCTCCATACCAGAGTTTCCGCATCCTATAACAAGCACCCGCTGTCCCTGAAAATTTTCACCACACTTATATGAACTTGTATGGATCACGGGGCCTTTAAATTCGTCCATGCCACCAATCCCTGGCACTGACTCTTCGGCATTGACTCCGGTTGCTCCAACGAGCCACCGGCTCACATAATTGGTCTGGCTTCCATCACTTCCAACAGTGTGCACTCTCCACAGCTCACTTCTTGGGTCAAACTCTGCACTCACAACTGTGGAGTTGAACACAGGCCTGATGTTGAACTGTCTTGCATAAGCCTCAAGATAGCTCACAAACTGTGCTCTACTGGGGTATGTAGGAAAGTTTTCAGGGAATGGCATGAGAGGGAGCTGGCAGAAGTGCTTCGGGATGTGGAGGTGGAGGCGGTCATAAGTCTTCAGCTGCCAAAGCGAGGCAATGCAGTGAGATCGCTCTAGGATCACACTCGGAATGCCCTTCTCCTTGAGACACGCAGCGACAGCAAGCCCCGATGGCCCAGCACCGACGATGACAGGCCCTGGAACAGGGATCCATTGGTTAGCCTCATTGACAGATAAATTGACATTGATAGCCTGGTCAAAGCGTTCTTCAATGCCAAACTGGTTGACAAGGTGAACCAATGGGTCAAGGAGTTCGCTTCCATATGATTCATTCCATATCCTCATAGGAGTTCAATGGAATGGATGATCACTGCAGAAGACTAATATAATGAGAAGGTTGAGAATGAGGCAAAGAAGATGGTTTCTTAATTTCTTTGCCTTTGTTTTCGTCCAGCAAGAACTCAAAGTGGACACTAAGAAGCTGAAAGAAAAAATCTATTAGAAGTGCAAAGGAAATATCTCCTTAGATGGAGGTTGCAGACACAGGAAAGCACACAGAAGCTCAACCAAGATGGGTTATATATACTAATGGGAAACATTGAGTGCTGTCACTCTATTGGACGAGTCAGACAAAACTATGAATATTGTTATGCTGGGGCAACACTCCACAATGTAGAAAAAGTGTGTAGTTCCAAGTTCCAAGCCTACTTCCCGTTAAATACTCACAGGAACTTATGAACGGAAGGTTATCCCTCCCCCAAAAGAAGCTAAATATAAGAAATAGGATTTGAGCATGGGCAGGGTCAACATTAATCAGAATGCATCTTCCTGTGAAAATGGATGTTCTATATAAAAAAGGGCGGGATCTAGAGGGAGAACTGAAAAATGGAAACGTCACAACTAAAGGCAAAAACATACCAAAACGTTAATCAGCAATAAGAAATATCTAATAGTTGGTGAGTAGTAATTTCTCCAAAATATCAAGAGAATAAGATTGGCATTTCTCCTCAAGATGAAAAGGTTAAAACAACACTGAAAACACACGGAAACATATAAAAACTCTAGTTTTGGCTAGCCTAGATTTGTATTAAATGACAACCTAGTCTTAATAAATAACTAGCAGTGAAAGAGAATAAAATGCAACACCACATACTCTCATTAACCATAACTTAACTGCTCAAATGCTGAATGCTAGACAGCATTATTTCTGAAATCGACAATGATGAACTAAAAAAGACTTCCTAGTTGCATGCTTGCATGCACAAAGAATGAATCTACAAGCATAGGAAAGTTAGAAAAAGCATAAACAAAAGCATAAGGTTTACTCTGATGCACAAAGACCTGTGAGAATCGCATGCCTGACAGTAGGATAAGTTTATAATTGGATGAAATGTTTACTAATGGGTCTCAAAGATCTTAGTACAGTGATTGTGGACATCCTCCAAGAATCATTCTGCTAGAAATAATTCTATTTGAATTCCTCAGCAAGACGGAACAAAACCATCCAAGCTTCTTAAACTCAAAATACTCACACCACTAGGCTTTGCCATTTGTTTAAGCATTGCATCCACCAATAAAACTTTGCATTATTAAGGTTGATGCCAAAATTATTGTTTAATTGACCTACATGAAATCACTTGGTCAGGAATTATAAATCACAAAACATATTAATAAGAAACTCAATTGGGATTTGCGAGATGAATAAATGATTAATATAAACTATTTGGTCCATCTTTCATTCGCATTAACTGTCTCAAAGCTCTCTCTCTAATATAATGGCTATGATGCTATAAGATCATTATACATTTTAGTGTAATCATAAAGAAATGAATTAGCATAAAAGTAAATTAGAGTTTTTGTTTTGCAGTGCATCACTGCCAACTTTTGACATTAACAATAACCTATTGAATATGTTCAATTTTAAAAGAGCGACGAATCGCATGATATGCTGCTAAATGTCAAACTTCAACCAGTGCAGAACCATTCAGATAAAAAATGAACTTGACCATTGATTTTAAATGAGTCACTATCTTTAAGCACAGACCACTCATCTTAATTGCAGGTAAAGAGTCTAGTAAAAGAATATGGAAATAGGTAGCGGCTTTTGTAACTTTCCTTAACAAAGAAATTTTTTATTCACTGTGACATAGAAAAACTCATTTTATATATACGATATTTATATGTCATCTTAGAGTATGTTTGGTATTACTTTTGCATTTTGAAAATGCATTCGAAGTACATAGATAGAATAACTGTGTGCAAACAATTTAATGTTCATTATCACATATATTGTTCTAATGAAAATGTATTTAGAAATCACTTTTATATATATATATAGTAAAAGAAACACAAAATAAAATTCATATCTTTAACATTTTTATGCTTTTAATAATATGTACTAACCATAATATTAGTTTATTTGCAATTGGGAAAGTATCTTTTTCATTACAATTTCCTCAGATTGGAAAAACAGCTTTGAGAAGTTGGTTGAACAGGAAATCGCTTTGAGAATACCTTCACTAAACACGGAATTTTAGCCCAAACTACTTTGAGGTGTAAAACACTTTGATTACGCATTCTCAAACACACCATTCATATGGACATTTTAAGTTAATTCAATAGGGAATATTAATTATAATTGTACCTATTTGTAATGAACAATTTATTTATTTCTAAGTATTAGAAGATTGATTCTTTTTTATACTTTTTTTTTGTTTTGTTTCAAAAGTTCTCTAATGTGGCCATATGTGGCCACATACATGTACATATTAAAGTACTGCATTACATATATAATATTCTCGACAAATGCTGTAAGGCTCTACCCTGACCTTATATTGTGATTCAACTGAATATTCAAACTGGGTGGGCCAGTAAGTGAAGTATATATGTAGGTGATTTCATTGATGAATCTAAATTAATTTGATTTGAAGCAAATAGTCAAATTAAAGATAATTCATCGAACAAACCTCTGCAGCAGTTTAAAGAGAAAGTAATGAAGACTAAGGAGTGTGATAATGCACAATTTTAAAATTAATATAACAACGATATTTTGTTATATGAATTATATCCTAGATAGAACCAATACTTGTGAATAGTTTTTATAAACAACATATAGTTTGGTGTGGTAAATGTTGAATATGTATACATTTTGTTATGTTGTTGAAGAAACATAGTTTCTCTTATGTGGATCTCTTGCATGATCAATTTGTTATCCTATTCTTCTATAAATATTGCATAGGTTGAATATTTTGATAAATTATTATTGTGAATGCAAAACTTTCTTTTTCATTAATTGCTTAGATTAATTACTCTCATATATCATATGGATTCTGTAAACTTCAATTTCTTTATATATATTGCTAAGTATTTGTATCAACAGAATAACATCTAAGTACTAAAAAATCTGCATATGTGTTCATTCATAACTCATTTTTCCTAACGTATTTGTTGGGTTGTATATGGTGCTTGCGCTTTTTAAAATCTTGTGGCAAATAGATAACTCATTATTGTGTAACCATAACTTGTCACCGTTAAAGAAATGCTAGTAGCTTGTGGGATGTCTGTCATTCCAACCGTCAGATCAGTTCTTATTTCTTTGTATTAAAAACCCTTACTAGGCAGCTTTTAATCTCATCAGTTCCTTAATGATCAAGATACAAGATTAAGCTAAATAATTACATTCGAGATAGTTTCTTCGATCTCATGTTTTTGCTAAAGATTCACAAACTAACCCTTACTGATGTCGAACCTTCTTATCTGTAACATCATGTAATGACAAGTTAGACATTCACCCTTCATCTCTAGATCCTCAGTGATCATAAGGCTTGTTATGTCCTTCTGAAAATGTCGTAGATTCACATTCTTTATAACAAGTAAAAAAAGAAACAAAAATAAGTCACGTGGTTTACCAAATCAGAAAAATCAGAATGATCTGAGAAAAAAAGTGTGTCTAACTACATTTTGAAGATTGCAAGCCAGCATCATTGCAAATTGGAAGTCAAACTTGTTTTTTAAAATAAGTGGTCTCAGGTTCCAACAAAGATAAGAAGCTAGAGATGCACTTAGCATTTTTAGCATGATAAACAAAATCCTTCTTTATCATGGCAAAGGAGTCATGAGCATTCTCAATAATCTCAAAATGATTGGCTTTAGAAAAGGTCTATGTTTTTGAAGTAGAAATGAGTATGACAAACTAAGTGAATGACAAGGGAAGATAAAACGAGGAAACTTCATGTAGGTGCCATCTTAGTGAAGGAGGGAAATTGGTTTTTTTTTTTTTTCAAAAAGCATTCAACAGATTTTCTATAGTAGATTCGGAGTCACTATTCACTGATAAAGCTATTGGACTTTGTGCTATGTAGGCTAATTTACAGAAATGTTGATAAATTTAAATAATTCTTATGGAAAAGTCAAGCTCAATTGAATTAAAAATCACTCAACAACAGAAAGAAAATACAGGAGATATTACTGACCTCTGAATCTTCTCAGTCATTGTGTAATAGTGCTTCCTTTTATCACATGCTTTTTTTTTAGTGGAGATAGCAACCAACACCGATAGAAATATCACTAGGATCACAGTGGAGAACAATTGCTTTAACAATGTTCATAGTACAGGATGAAATACTCTGTTTAAAGTAGAAATTTTAATAATAAGCAATAAAGAAGAATTTATGGTACACCGACCAAATAATGATTCTATTAGCTTTTATATAATAATCTTCATATATCTAAGCTCTTCAAAACATCCAATTGATGTTGTATCTGTGCGTGCATGCCTGTACGAGTATAAAAATTATATGACCAAACAAAAGGTTCCTTTGTGGGAGCAGAAAATTACATTGGTTCTAAAGGAAAGGCTTAAAACTAGAGGGAGATAACCTATCTGAAGACATAAATCAGGCTTAAAATAATTATTTTCAACAAGAAAACTATCATAGATAGTGGTACCGCTCATTCATGAAAAAGCACAAAAAGGGGCAAACTCATGCTCATGCAAAAAGATCTTTTTGGCTTGGGAAATTTTATGATATAGACACTTGTAACATAGGATTGCATACAACATAAGCAACTGATGCTTTTGTTGTGTACGAAAATCTAGTAGCCATGTACTAGTACATGCACAAAAAGCCACAAATTTATAGAAAATATATATTGAGATACTAAGGTTTTTGATAATCATAGGATATTGATTTGCAGTCACCATCCAGTTACATCATAAACCAAAACACTATGTCTATATGGGAATAAATTATAAGCTCGTATGCAGGTACTTTTTACTCCTCTCTTCTCTGAAATTTTTGCAAGGTTGAGAAAGTGGTTGAGAATAATGCTGGATTTCCAGGACTTGAGCCTTAGGGTATGTAGGCACTGAAATGGATAAAGAGAACAATGGTCAATAAATCAAATTAATGAGCCAAAAACGTCAACTCCCACAGTCAAACTACGTCCCTCCACGCCTCAAAAGGTTTTCCACTGAGGTAAGTTTATGCAAAATGAGATCCCTCTTTCCAAATTTTCGTACATAACATTTGTTACAAAAAGGAAGTGTCTGATAGTGCAACTCTGCGAAGTCCTACTATTCCAGCTTTTATTAACTACCTCTAATAAGAATCATTTGATTGGGTTTCCCTCTTTCTCTAACTCAGTTAACTTGCACATAAGGCTAAATTGAGAATAGTTCCATTTCACCAAGATTCTTCAAGATTTCCTTTGAGTGCTCATCAACATGGACATTCATCACAATCTTTAGTTGATCCATGTTTGATTATTTTTAGAGTATTACACCTCCAATTTGGCAACCCTCCAATATTAAATCGAAAAGCAAAAGCAGCCACTGCCACTTGCTATTCAATAAGAAATATTCTCTGTCGCACCGCTCGGTTACCTGTGCTAGGTAGATTCACGAGCCAGTGGGATGGAGGTGGAAATCTTGACTAACAAAAAGAGTATGCTGTCTTGCCAACATAGTTTAGTAAAAATCAAGGCAAATTCTAAATTGGCAAGATTTTGAATGGATTTGAAATCTTACCTTACTGAATAGGGATCGACCGTGGGCCGACACGCAAGACCATCCAAGATCTCCACTTTTTGCCTCCATTCATCTTACCTCTAAAATTACGTATCTGGCCAAGGGAATTGAAGCGTGACGAAGCAAACACGGATGGCCTCCAAATGTCGGAGACCTGGAGCACCGAACATCTGCAAACGCCGCCGCAACTACGACATTGGGGGAGCAAGAGTTTTCCAGGACCAAAACCTTGCATCTTGAGACCTAGCTGACGGCAGAGAGAGAGAGACAGAGAGAGAAGTGAGATGTAGCCGGCGGGTTTCACTCTTTTCCGGCGAACGAATCCAAATTAGGCCTCCCGTAAAAATGAAAAAGTTCGTTCCAAATGCAATGAGACAGGTTAATAATTCAGCTTAATTATCCAGGGTTATGTATATATATACACAGCATCTCTGCTACGGACCGCCTCGTGAGGACCGCGTGCGCGACCACGGGGCCAGATCGGTCTGGCAGTGAGGTCCGCACGGGGAGTCCGCACATCACGTCCGCAGCAGAGTATTTTTGTATATATATATATATATATATATATATAATATATATATATATATATATATATATATATATATATATATATATATATAAAGTTTTGCTCTCCTGCGGACCGCGCGGTGCGGACCCGTGCGCGACGGGGGTGCGTGACCGATCAGGGGCTTCCCTGATCGGTCACGCACGGCACTACGCTCCGTGTCCATCGGCCTTTGGCCGCCGCCTCTGAACAAAACTATAACCCTAGGGGTAGCGGTGAACCCGTCGGCGTACCGGTGAACCCGTCGGCGTATATGACCGATCAGGCGTTGTCGCGCACGCGGTCCACAGGGCGCGGTTCGCAGGATAGCAAATCCGTGTGTGTGTGTGTGTATATATATATATATATACAGCAGCGATCTCCTGCGGGAGATCGTTGCGCGCCTTGTGCGTGACGTCCAAATGGGCACGTGTGCGTGGATTTTTTTTTAAAAAAAATTAAACATTTTCTCTCCCGCACATTAATTCTTAAACCTACTCTCGCTTCTCTGCTGAAAGCTAGGGTGAAAAACTTTGTCGCCGCCGCGATCTCGACTCGAATAATGATCCAGCTAAATAATGATAAGCACCAGGTATCCAAACCTCGACTCGAATAATCTTGAGGCAAGTGCCTGATTGGTCAACGTGACCGATCAGGCACTTGTCTGATCGGTCAACGTGACCGATCAGGCACTTGTCTGATCGGTCACTTTGACCGATCAAATTTTTTTAAAAAAATAAACATTTTCTCTCCCATTTTCTCTCCCGCACATTAATTCTTAAACCTACTCTCTATTCTCTGCCGACTCTTCTCTGCCGAAAGCTAGGGCGAAAAACTTCGCCGTCGCCGCGATCTCTTCTCTCCGCCCTCCATCTCTTCGCCGACGATCAAGCTTCATCTCTCCGCGCTCCATCTCTTCGACGACGACGCCGCGCTTCATCTCTCCGAATCCAAGTTCCCGCCTCCAGGTTAGGGCTTCATTCCCTCTCTCTCTCGTCGGATCTAACAACTTGTTGCAATGTGTTTCTGCCTAAACCCTAAAATGGTAGAAGAGCTAGAGACATGGCACGAGGCGATCATTCAAGCGTTGGCTCCATCGATACACCACCACCGCTACCTATTTGTTCCATCCTTAGTTGGCTGAAAAAATGGATTTTCGGCTAGCAGTGGTTAACAATTATGTCACAATTATTAAGTAGCAGTTTTAAGTCTGGGGTTCCATACCTTAGGTCTGTATGTTCACAATTATGTCATTATCGTTGTTGGTACTCTGGAAAAACAAATCACAGTTTTAAGTAGCAGTGGTTAATTATGTGCAATGTTCCATACCTTATTTCATTCTTGCTTTCTGGGTTCCATAACTTGTTTAATTATGTGCAATGTTGCAGTGGTTAAATTTCAGCTCTCATCTACTGTTAATTTCTTTAATGTTTGATTTTTGCAATCACATAGAAAATACTATGATTTAGAAACTGTTGACAATCTAATTTATTTCCTATTTTTTAACAACATCCTATTTTTTTAGAAATGACTATTTGATTTAGAAAATTATTTCTTGCCCTATGATGATAATATGCAGAGTTTTCCAGTAATAGATGAAAATTGCAATGATGATCAACTATTTATTCCTCAAGTTGCTGATGATCGAAAGCCAAAATATGGGATGGAATTCTCATCAATAGATGAGGCATTTTCATTCTATAATCAATATGCACGTGAATCTGGATTTAGTGCAAGAATACATAGTAGCAAGAAAAATAAGATTACAAATGAAGTAGTGTGGAAAACATTTGTATGCTTTAAAGAAGGACAAACAGATGATCAACGAAATAAACAAGCAAACGGTGAGCACTGAATAAAAGAAAGAGTTCGAGGCGAAGTTCGAACTGGTTGTAAATCAAAGATTTCACTTGTCAAGAAACAAACTGGACCTAATTGGATTGTCACTAATTTCATGGAAGGTCACAATCATGCACTCTCGACTCCTTCAAAAGTGCATTTGCTACGATCACATTGTAAAGTTTCAACAGCAAAAAAAGCATTGACTCAACAGTTTTCAGAGTCCAATGTGCCAACTTGCCAACAAATGCGCTTATTGGAGATAGAGTATGGAGGGCCCGAGTTTTAGAAAGAGATATTAGAAACTTTGAGAGAGATCAAAGGGATGAACAAAAGGGTATCGATGTTGAAACACTAATTGACCTATACACATCTGAAAAAAAAAAGAAAAATCCAGCCTTTTTCTTTGAATATGAAGCTGATTCAGAAAACAGATTTAGTAGGTGTTTTTGGGCGGATCATGTCTCAAGGGTTGCATATAGTGTATTTGGTGATATGGTTATATTTGATACAACATATAACACCAACAAATATGGATTGATTTTGCACCATTTGTAGGAGTTAATCATCATCATCAGACAATTGTTTTTGGATGCAGCTTTATAAGTGATGAGAAAACTGAGTCTTTTGTTTGGCTACCTACCAAGTTCATAGAAGTCATGCTTAAAGGAGCACTAAATGTAATCATTATTGATCAAGATCCTGCTATGACAAAAGCTATTGCCCAAGTTTTCCCTAACACAGTGCATCGATATTGTTTGTGGCATATACTGAATAAATTTCCAAATAAATTGGATCCTTTGACTTTTCGTGACTACTATCAAAGTATTAAGAATGTCATTAGAAATTCTAAAACACCGGATGAATTTGAGAATTCATGGGAAGAGGTTATCAAGTGTGCTCATCTGGAGAAAAATGATTGGTTGACTCTGATGTATGAATTGCGACATAAGTGGGTGCCAGCATATTTTAGCTATATTTTTTGTGCTGGAATGTCTAGTAGTTAGAGATCTGAAGGTTCACATACAATTTTCAAGAAATATGTTTCAAATAAAAATTCATTGATGGATTTTATCACCCGGTTTAATAGGGCTTGAGACACCAAAGACACAATGAGTTAGTTGTAGATCATATTGATATGAATGAGCATCCCAGGATTAAGACAAACTGGCCTATGCAATCTCAAATGGTTAAGTTGTATACGAAAAAAGAAATGGGTAGAGTTTCAAAATGAAATGAGTGAGAGTCATGCTTATTATGTGCACCAAGTATCTATGACAGTTGACTCAGTTGTATCTATGGGAGTTGACTCAGTGGTTTATCATGTGATGAATTTTCAAAATTCTTCTTCCTCAAAACCATGGGTTTTAACACATGACAAACAGATGGACAACATATATTGTAGTTGTAGAAAATTTGAGTTTGATGGCATTCCATGCAGACATATGTTAGCTTTTTTTCGTATCAACCAAGTGTTTCATTTGCCTGATAAGTATATACTCAAACGATGGACACAAGAAGCAAAGGTTGGAGCAATATATGCTTTGGGAGAGCAAAATATCATCGATGATCCAGAAAGGGTTTTGATGTCAAGGCATTCAAGGTTATCCTTTAAAGCTTCACTATTAATTGATGATGCATCTTTGACTGATGAGGGGACAAAGTTCTTGGATGAACAATTGGATTGTATCTACAGCAAAATTAAAGAGATAAACATTAGTAGAACATGCGATAATGAAGGTCAAAGGAAGAAATCTATGGATGAGTCCCCTAATATTTTTGATCCTTCTTTAGTAAGAACGAAGGGATGCGGGAAAAGATTGAAATCATCAAAGGAAAAGTCAACCTCAAAGTCTCGTCTATGTCGTGGATGTGGGCATCGAGGTGTGTCACATGATAAGCGCAACTGCCCAATGTTACAGCAAAGGTATGTGTCAGTTAATTTTTCATTTGTATAATAATTCAATTTGTAAAACAATTATTTTTATTAGAAATAAATAAATATGACGATGTATTGATTGTCAGATCAACTATAGATAATCATCATAATAGTGATGACACATATGAAGAAGAATTGCATCCATAGCAGGTACTATCAAAGTTTAACTTTATAAACCTAGTGCTTGATTGATTTATATATCGCAATTAATAATTGTCTTTGTTATTGTGGTTCTAACAATATGCGTTAACTCGGATGAAGTTTTGTACATTCAAGATTAACTTTACAACAGTTATGGTAAGTCCTCTTAGATGATTGCTGCTATATTTAATTTGTGCTTATGATGTTCTTATTAACATTTGACCTTATAGGTGGAGAAGAATATGTGCATTCCATGCTTAGTGTGAACCTGCAACACTGAAGGGTGAAGAAGACTGACTGAAGGATGAAGAAGACTGACAATCCAGATCTTTTCTTAGCATTTGATCTTTTATTAACATTTGATCTTTTCTTAGTTTGAATCCACTGTTGATGTATTAGTTTTTCTTAGTATTTAATCTTGACTATGTGAAATCACTGTTTAGCTTTTCAATCCAGATGGGTTAGTTTCTTGTTTAGATTGTTGCACATGTGAGTGTGATTGTTTAGATATAAGCAGTAATCCACTATGCTTTTCAATCCACTATGTGAAACCTTTGCTGTGTACTCACCAGTAATCCTTAAATGGGCATCCGGGATATGAAACCCATGAGTCTTGGTATGTAGATACTCAAATAGATTTCCTTTTGATACTAATTCATATACAAGCATTGGAACGTCAACCTCTAAGCAGCATCCTAAGAGCTTGATGATATTCTTGTGATTTATCTGTGATAGGACGAGCATCTCTTTTGCAAATTCCCTAGTTTGTCTCTCGTCGACCAACTTCGACTTCTTGATCGCTACTAGTCTGTTGTCTTCTAGGGTTCCTTTGTAAACTGTTCCTTGTCCTCCATGACCAATAACTCGACGAATAACTCAACTTAAAAGTGGCACCTCGATAAGAATTCATTTGTTGTTGTAGTAACACACCTCCATTTTGTTCGAAAAACTTTTGCTTGGTTTTCATTAGCTTTCTTTTTTTCAATCCTAAGTTGGCTGGATCGGTATCAGGGAGTTGACACAAACTCTCTTGATAGTAGATCGGTCACAAGACCGATCTAGAATGTCTGATCGGTCTGTTGACCGATCCAGAAAGCTTCTGAGGAAACAGAAAACATTCTGTGGGTTTTCTGAACGGTTTGGTGACCGATCAGAAAATATTCTGTGGGTCACAGAAAGTTATCTGATTGGTCAGTACGACCGATCAGAACCGGCCTGGATCGATCAGGATGGACCCTGATCGGTCAGGAACTAACCTGATTGATCACGTTGACCGATTAGACAAGTGTCTGATCAGTCACGTTGACCGATCAGGCAAAGTGCCTGATCAGTCAACATGACCGATCAAGCAAAGTGCCTGATCGGTCAACGTGACTGATCAGGCACTTGTCTGATGACCGATCAGGCACTTGCCTCAAGATTATTCGATTCGAGGTTTGGATACCTGGTGCTTATCATTATTTAGCCGGATCAATATTCGAGTCGAGATCGCGGCGGCGGCGAAGTTTTTCGCCCTAGCTTTCGGCAGAGAAGAGAGAGTAGGTTTAAGAATTAATGTGCGGAAGAGAAAATGGGAGAGAAAATGTTTAATTTTTTTAAAAAAAAAATCCACGCACGCATGCCCATTTGGACGTCGCGCACAAGGCGCACAACGATCTCCCGCAGAAGATCACTGCTGTATATATATATATATATAGAGAGAGAGAGAGAGAATGATCTGCTGCGGACCGCTCCCTGCGGACTGCGTGCGGACCAGGCGCCAGACCGATCAGGGAGTTTCCTGATCGGTCAGGGACTGCGCTCCCGTGTCCCAACTCGTCGCCGCCGCCCCCGAACAAAACTATAACCTAGGGGGTATGCGATGAACCCTAGGGGTAGCAGTGAATCCGTCGGCGCCAGTGAACCCAGGGGCAGCGGTGAACCGTCGGCGCCTGATCGGTCAAGAGATCGATTAGGCAACTGCTTGATCGATCCCTTGACCGATCAGGAACGTGGTCCGCACGCGGTCCGCAGCTTATCAAAATCGTGTATATATATATATATATATATATATATATATATATATATTAGGCATACAAGAAAGCCCAGAACACGTCTATAAACAGATGCACTTTATAAATGATGAAAGAGACAAGTTCATTGAAGAAGTACATAGAACTTTCTCATATTGCTGTAATGAGTTGCCTGAAAGTTAAACCTGAGCTGGAACATATGTATCATTTACTTTTGGAATTCAACATCTACTGATCAGGATGAGTAGCTGGAGAGGATACGCCGCATGAGAAAATTACGTGGTAGCATAGATCGGGAGCTTGAGCTCCCGAGATTAACTAGAGAAGATGGATCAAGATCATCTCGGACATGGGTAAGACCTAGAGATTAACTATAGATGGGAATGAATCATCCGTGTCCTTCAACAGTGTTATTAATTATGGCACATGATAATGCAATCCTGCAACAATGTTATTAATTATGGCACATGATAATTAATGCACCGTCTTTGACGGCGCCACGAGTCATTTCATTATCCTTCCTCCAATGATTTTGTTCCTGAAAAATATAACGTGAAATATACTGATCAACTAAAGTGTAGGGGAAGGCCTTGAAAGAAACTTAGTTTTAGAGAATACTTTGCTGTCTTACTGGAGTAGACTTGAAAGTTCCATGATAGTGGAAAATGTTGGTACTTGAATGGCTAAAGAGGGAGGAGGGGATGAATATAACTAGACACTTAAAATTTAGCAGTTTTTAAATTTTCTCTGCACTTCAGAGGTTAGGCAGTGGAAGCAAAACAAATGCAGAAACTAAGTGCAGAAACTAAATAACAAGCAAAAACTCTAACGCAAGGATATACAAGGTTTGGGGATAACTTGTCCCTACTCCTTGGCGTGCCCGTGAGGTGGGCGATCCCTTGATCGTCGACAGATCGAGCCCCGAAAATCCGGATATCAATTCCTCCTTCTCGATGGAGAAACCTCTCCACACAAATGGTCTCAAATGTATCAGAAATTAAGCACAGAGACAACAAGGAAGATCTTACAGATCGCTAGCAAAGCGCAAGGATGAGAAATGAGAGAGCAAATCACACAGCACAGCGCCACCAACGCAAGAGCTCCTAGCTCTTCGTTTGCTTGCTGATCCACTCGCGACTCCCTCCACAGACTCAAGGTTACAGCTTCGCAAGAGATCGCTTCAAGTGATTCACAATAATGCACACAGACAATCGAGCAAAGCTTTCGATGTGGATAACCTTTTCAGCTCCTTCTCCACTCCACAGCTTATCCTGCTTCCATCGCCAGGTCACACGCTCCTCTGCAGCAGCTTCCAGCTGCTCACCTGCAACAGGTAGCTACCCCTGATATGACGACCCACCTTTTGGTACTACTACTAAGCTTTAAGTTACAACAACTTAACTCCCCTTAACTTGCTTTATTTTTTTTTCCTTCTCTCTTTTTTTTTCAATAAAAAACAAAACAGCTTTCATTTTATTTGCTTTGCAAGGATTTAAAGCACTAACCAGCTGCTCTATACCACTTTCTTTTCAATGGTACCAGTCGACTGCTATATAGCTAGTCGACTGGTATCGACCACAGCAAGTTTCTGGGCGCGGCACCAGTCGACTGGCCTCTTGGCAGTCAACTGGTGCATCGAACAGAAGCTACTGTTCGATAGGGCAGTCGACTGGTTCTGAACCAGTCGACTGGCACGCCTGAAAAACTCGACTGGCACGCCTGAAAAACTGCATTTCAGACCTGAAACTCATCTCCATCCATCCACAAAACATATACTTTCAAGTCATACAAAGACATAACACCATTTCTATACTCCATACCAGTTTTCTAAACATTTTAGCCAATCAAAACAACTTCATAAACTTGAAATTAGGACTTTTGCGGAAGTAAATAAGCTATCAAAATCTATGTGAACTTTAGACTAGAGTTTGTACCAAATTTTGTATCTATGCAAGGTTTAAACAAAGTCATTCATTCTACCACTTCGAAACACCAAAATACATGTTCTACAAGACTTAGCCCAATGATCTCTTCCACGGTTCCGCCGCCACTGAACATCAATGCAAGTCCCTTCGCCTCCTTAACTTATGCTTTTTCTTTACCTTTGTCTGCAATAGAAGGAAATGCAACTAATAAGCAAAATGCTTAGTAAGTAAATCCTAACTCACAAATCCAACGATAAGGGATAAACATGCTCTTTTCAAATAATGCTTGCTTCAAAACACATGCTCTTTGAAATACTTACACATGGAAACTTTCATATACTTATCATGCTCAATCATACTTGAAAACATTTACTAGCACTAAAACATTGGCAAATCTAACACGCTTATACTTTCTTTTGAAACTTACTAACGATACATTTCCATACTTTAAAACACAACTTCTTTGCTCTTTCCCGTTAACATGCTTATAACCTAACCATGTTATCATACATAACAAAACATGCACTTTAGGAAATCGAAACACTTTCATATACACATATACTTCAAAATAATAATCAACTTTCTCAGGCCTTGACAATGTACCTGGTATCAGTGTACCAATGCGCGCATCCCTAATAGGTTTCGGGGTAGCTAGCCACCGCACCCTATTAGAGCTTCTTTCTAACTTTCTGTGGGTCTCTCTTTTGCCCGGTACATGTCCTTTTACAAAAGTAAAATACTTTCTTACTCATGATGCTTGTATTTATCAAGCTAACTTTCTTTTTCATAAACTTTGCACTATAAACCTTTACCTTTTCTTACTTGAAACTTTCATCGAGCACCTTGTGTGCCCTTAACCCCAAAACTCCCTTTTTGGGACTTTTCAAGAACTTACTCTTGTCATACTTAGGTCACATACATAAAAACATACTCCAATTCATATTCTATGATAAAACATGTATTCTTTATGAACTTAAAACACACAATTAAGTAAACCATAATCTTAAAGCATGCATTTAGATCACAAACATGGTTCCACAACGAGAAATACATGGCGAAACAACTTCTATTGCAGGTGAGTGATTTACTTACCCTTTTCTTGAAGAAAACTCACTAAGTATCTCAAAATTCCTAGTGTAAGGCTCTTTTCCTCTTCCTTTGCAAGAAAACTTCACCCTTGGCCATAGGGAAGAAGCCCTAGGTTTTCTACATCAAGAGGAAGAAGAAGGAAGAAGGAAGAAGAAAACTCCCCCTTTCTCCCTATTTTCGCAGCTTCCTCCCTTAGCTCGCGCGGCCTCCCGAAACCCTAAAAGTGGTCTTAACACAACTTAAGTGGAAGTTTAAATACCTCTTCATGAAACGGGCTAAATCAACTATAATATTATTTCGTTTCATTCTTTTTTGTGCTTGATACCCTAGCCTAGCTGGTTGGTGCTTTAGCCATGCACTTGAGAGGTTGCGGTATCAATCCCCATTCGACCCCCTATATTTTTTTCTTATTTTGATCCGAAATAATGCTATAATATTCCAAAAAATACTAGAAAAATTCCTAAAAATCCCTAATAATACCAGGAAATTATTGGGTGTTACACCTGACCTCCTCTGGATTCACTGAATCCCCTCCAGTCGAGCCCCAGGTCATCAGCTCCTCAGCCGTTGCAGCTCACGCCAGAGGACGTTACAACCTGCGGAAGCAAATAGCCAAACCTGCTGTAGCGAAAGCCTTCGTTTGACTCCCCTTGGATGATCCCTGAGTCATCTGCACACTTAGCAGCTCATTAGGGCAGCAAATCAACAAAGAATCAAACAATCAGAAGTTAAGAGCAGAGAAAGCAGGCGCGGTCAGACGTGATTCGACCGTCTGACAGCGCGTTTGAATTAAAGTGATCAGTCATCGGACCGATCCAGGGATCGTGGATCGGTCACCGGACCGATCCACAGCTTTGCTGGGATTCCCAGCTTTCGCAGCCACAAGGGCATGATCGGTCACCAGACCGATCAGACTGTGCCCTGATCGGTTAGCAGATCGATCAGGAAGCTCTCCGACCGATCAGGCTCCAGCCTGATCGGTTATAAGGAGGAGTCCGCGACACTTGATCGTTCACCAGAACGATCTGAATAGTATCCCAGATCAGTCACCAGACCGATCAGGAGCCGAACAGTAGCTAGCCCAAACCCACTATGTGCTCCCTAATCGGTCACCAGCCCGATCAGACACAACTAGATCGATCACCAGACAGATCCACGAGAGAATTCCGTGCCAACATCCCTGATCGGTCACCAGACCTATCCAGGCAAGGTCAAATCCACTCAAGTCAAGAGAACGGCTCCCAGCCTTCTCTGACTCGTGCTCAGTCCCCCAGACCAAGACTCCATGCCCATCTTCACTCACTGGGCCTTTAGTTAACCTAGCTTCACTCACCGAGATTTCCAATCACCTAACCCCCCCCCCCCCCCCCCCGAGTTAGGAATTTTCACACTTAGCCCTCCAAGTTAGTACTTTTCACACCTAGCCCTCCAATCTAGGACTTTTTTACACCTAGCCCTCCAAGCTAGGACTTTTCACACCTAGCCCTCCAAGCTAGGACTTTTTCATTCATCCAAAGTCCAGTCCCCGTCCATGACTTAATCATAATCATCTCATCAACCTAAACTAAAATCGATGTCAACACCAAAACAACAATCAGGGTCAGACTGCATCAACAGAAAATGCCTTATCTTCCTATACTGAACCCACATAACAAATCAGCAGATGCATAATGTCAAGGGCCCGGAAACTATCCAACCAAAAACATAGAGGAAGACCAAGGAAGAGACCAATTTGGAATCATTCTGAAAATGCAATGTCGTAGCTAGAGAGGAAGCATGTAGTTTGTCCTCCAACTGCACAACAAGCCAAACAAGGCCTTGCTTTGCCGAGGGTAGTATTTTGTTTGCCACAAAATGGAAAAGTTGAATGAGATGTGAAATGTGTAAAGAGAATAGAAATAGAGAAGAGAAATGAGATAACAAAAATAACTTTTGTTGATTGAATAACTCGTCCATGAAATATATAATTTATAGAGGTCTCAGGATGCTTAGTCAAATAAAAAATTAATAAAAAAACTGTTAATTAACATATTTACAAGAAACTGTCAATTAATATATTAATAAAGAAAATGCCTAATCTAACCATTAAAAGAAACTGTTAATTAACATATTCATAAGAAATTATCAACTAATATATTAATAAAGAAAATACCTAATCTAATAATTAATATATATAAATTTATTTTGACTCGATGAAAAATTTTATTAAATAATTATTTTCTTTTACCCCCGACAAATTCAACGGGAGATCTTTAAAGTTGAGTTTGCTTGTTAGCCTACTGAAATGTTGTCTAGATAATGACAGTGAAAATGTCAGCAATCTGATCCTCTACAGAAATGTAAGAAATCGATAATTATTGAGTCACTACACGCTCTCAAACAAAATAAAAATTAATTTCCACATGTTTTGTACGAGCATGAAAGATTGGATTTGCTGTTAGATATGTGAATATTATCACACCAAATTTTTGGTGCAATATTTGATGCAAGTTGAAGTTTAGAGAGAAGTGATTGAAGCCAAATAATTTCAAATGTTGCATTTGTTATAACTTTATATTCAGTCTCAGTGCTTGAACGAGAAACTGTAAGTTGTTTTTTCAAATTTCATGAGATAAGATTTCGTCTAAGAAATATTACATATCTACTAGTAGAGCGTTTGTCTTTAGGAGAACTTGCCCAATCCGCATCACTATATGCATGTAAATCTTGATATGATTGTCGATATAAAAGAAGACCATGTAGAATAGTATATTTGAGATAACGAAGTATTATTTTCACACCTTCCTAATTTTGTTCAGTTAAAGCATGCACTAACTGACAAGCACGATTTACTACAAAGGTAATATCAGGTCGTGTGATAGTGACATATTATAAAGCTCCAATAATGCTTCAATAAATTTGGGGATCAGACATAGCAGGAGAAGGTGTAGAGAAATTAGTAATAGCAATTGGTGTAGAGACTGGACGTGCTCTACCTATTTTAGCTCTTTGAAGAAATTTAGTAATATATTTACTTTGAGAGAGGAGACAACCTTCTTTATGTGGAATAAGTTCAATACTAAGGAAAAAATGAGCATTACCCATATCTCGAATAGGAAATTCTTGATTGAGATGACTTAATAGAATTGTAATGGCTTTTTAAAAATATTCAGTATCAAAACTCTTCGTTGCAAGTTGAGAAGCCTCTTACAGGACATTGACAAGCTCACAACAAGACTAGGAAAATGTATTATAGTTGTTGTTGAATAATCCTAGATCAAGGGCCTATTTATAGTTCAAAAAAGTATGTTACCATTATGCTAACGTAGCTTGGAGGTGTCTCAGTTACATAAAACTTTGTCCATGCAAGCAACGTTTACTACCGGTAATTCTGCATTTGAAATGCCTCAGTTCTTACATGAGGCGTCTTAGATCCGAAGTGAGGCATCTTAGTTCTGAACTGAGATGCCTCAGTTCATTTTTTCTACACAATCGATTTTGGACATCCGAGGCACCCTCAAAGACATCTGAGGTGTCTTCAACCTTGAAATCTTCAAGGTCAACTTCGGAGTTGACCTTTTTCCATCTTCGATCGCTTGGGTGATTTCTAACCATCCAGAGTTGAGCTCGCCTGAACCCAACTCATGTCTTCTCCTCTAGTAGGCTTCCTTCCGGCTTCTTATCCCTCGGATGTCGTGCACAATTTCTCGTCCACTGGTGTACTCTTCTACAACTTCTCGTCCCTTGGATATACTGAGCCCATCGGCACTCTTACCGTGTCATCTTTCTTGCTCACTGCATCTTCCACTTGACTTCTTGTGCTCCTAAGCTCCTGCATACTTAGACACAAGGTTCAAATACATTAAGACCTAACTTGACTCGGTTGACTATATCAACTAACCCGGATAGTTACACAATCTACCTAAGGTCAAGGTTGACCAACGGGAAGTTGGTAAGAGAAAAGTTCAAGTGAGTTATGGAAGACCAGACACTTGGCACAGATGAGAACTCTAAGTGCGTCATGGAGGACTGGACACTTAGCATAAGAGCAAAGTCCAAGTTGGTCAAATGTTAATCGGACACTTCATGATTGGAAGTTCAACAGGAATGTTGGCAAGAGAAAAGTCCAAGTGTGTCAAAGATTGACAAAACCCTTGGTGATCAGAAGTTTAACGGAAATATTGACAAGAGGAAATTCTAAGTGGGTCAAAAGTTGACCATATATGTTCCGGAAGGAGTCGACGACGATGTCCAGTCACCGGGAGGTCTGCCCATATGGAAGTCGCTATAGAGGGGAGAAACTTTGTGCTCTGCAAGATTAACACGAGCGTTAGGGGACACACCGGAAGGGGTCTGGCGGAGTCCACTCCGACACTCAAGTCAGTGTATCGCTGGAGGTAAAAGGCAGCAAGAAAGGAAAATGTATGTAGGGTTGAGAGAGCGTAACCCCCTTACTGGAGGGGTTGGACTACATTTTATACTGATGGAGGTGGACTTGGCGTCCCCCCTCGTTCGGTGTCACATCTCTGTGATTTATGCTACGTCCTCTCCTTCTTTCGGCGGTTACTGGATGACCTTTGAAACGGTCTGCGCTGTTACCCCGCTTCAACCCACAGCGACATTTAAGGGTCGTGATGACCCCTTATGACGGGGAGGCTTATCCATAAATCCGTGAAAGGAGAGGGGGGGAGGACCATTGCTTGAGGCCGAAGCTACCTTGGACTCCGCTTCCCCGAGGTGAGCTCGAGGCCTTCTGACCCGGGTGAGTGCGGGCGCTAGAATTCCCGAGACGCTCTCAGGACCCGACCTCTTGGGGTGGTCCCGGGAGGGGTCTCTTGGCTATCCTTCCAGGGCGTGTTCTCCGAGGGGGTTCTGAGGCTCGGGAAGGAGGGTCACTTCGATCCGACGTGTCATGTTACGCATCTTCTTCATTCCCCGTGCCTGCCACGAGCTATTTAACCCTATCACAAGTCCCTCCCTTCAAGTTTGATCGAAGGAAGTGTGGCTGACTGATCAGACTAGTGTGAAGATGAAGAAGATGAGTTCCGGTGGGACTGTGTGCCCGTTACTGCTCCTTCAGTAGTTACCAGAGACCCTCGGACCATAATCTTCATCCCAAGTTCCGAGAAATCTGCCTTTTGGTTTCATCTTTTCCAAAAAGGCTTTTACAATGATGCTTCTCTCTCCGCCATAAAGGCACATGGCGCTTCTTTGATGGAGACAAGGTACCTCCGCGAATACCCCCTCGCCACGTGCTTCACCGACTACCACTCCGAATCCTTACTGACGTGCGCCTCCATTGCTGGCTCACGTCAGGCGACTGTCTCGAGTGTGGCGATTCTCCACTTTCCACGTGCCTCCTCTCCATTGCGCCCAACCAGACTGTTTCCTAGGTATAATAGGGGAGGACGAGGACGTTAGGCCCACTTCCGACTTTGTGGCTGGTCACGCTTCATCTTCCTCTTCTCCCATCAGGCTTCTT
The DNA here is from genome assembly GCA_024364735.1 of Boesenbergia rotunda. Lineage (NCBI taxonomy): Eukaryota > Viridiplantae > Streptophyta > Magnoliopsida > Zingiberales > Zingiberaceae > Boesenbergia > Boesenbergia rotunda. The sequence goes on along the minus strand of JAGFNQ010009854.1, from coordinate 51,955 downwards.
TTGCGCGTAAGTAGTTTGTTTCTTTCTTGTTGCTTCCTCCAGGGACCATGGAAGGATACCCAGCGGAATGGTATGAGTCTATCTCTTCAAGAGAAAGACCGGAGGCTCTGCAGGCGACCACCGAGGCCTACGACATCCCGTCCGAGATGGCGGTGGTTATCCCCAGGGTGGGCCAGACGCCAGTGGAGCCTCCTGCAGGCATGTCGACCTTCTTCCTAGGGCAAATGGAGTTAGGACTTCGTTTCCCTATCCCTCCTTTTTTCATGAACATATCCTCTTATTTCGATATTCCTCTTCACCAGATGACTCCCAATGCTTTCGCCCAGATGGGAGGGCGTATATCATTTTCAAGCTTTTTGATCTCCCTCTGACTCCTCATCTCTTTCATTCATTCTTCATCCCGATCGGCTCCCGAGTGGTCTTTAGTTTCGCAGCCCTCCTGGGCCATAGGTTTTTAGGAGGGTTTCCTTCCTCACATAAAGGGTGGAAGGAGAAGTTCTTCTTTATTCGACTATCGTCCTTACCCTCCAGTCCTCTGGGTTGGATAGAGGATTTGCCGACTCCTCCTTCTTTAGAGAGGTTTCTCCAGGGCCCTGTGTATCAGCATGTAAGGAAGGTACTCTCTGGCATGGAATTCAGTGGCCCGAGGCTGGTGCAGAGTGAAGAGCTTATGTACCGAGTGGGCCTTAGCCCTAAAGTGACGCGAATCAGCCCCACCCTAGGTATGTTCATCTTTTTCTTCAATGCCCATTAGTTCTGACTGATGTTCTTTTTGTCTGGCTATTGCAGAGGAAGTTATGTTTGCCAAAGTGATGGGCTGGCTCATCAGGTGGGAGGATGCCAACAAGGAGGCATTGAACCCTCCTTCGGTCGTTCCCGATGCCCCTTCGGTGCCCGCCGAGTTCTCGGAGGGGACTGCTGACTCGTCTCGTGGGATTGCTTCGCCCGAAAGGGTAGAAGTCACTATTGCATCCTCGTCGATCGCGAGCCGAGGGCCTTGATAGCTACCATTTTTTTTGATAAAATTAGGCTCTCAAATTCATGTTTTGATCTATTGGAAACGAGGGGGGGGGGTGAATATAGCCAATCACTTTTACTTGCAATTAGCAACTTTCCTGCACTTAACTTATCAGTAGCATAGCAGCGGAAGAAACAAAAGGAACTGAAAGTGCAGTAAGCTAAACAGAAATGAGAACAAACAAAAACAACTGCCACGAACGCTAACAAGAGGATTTACAAGGTTCGGGGATAACTTGCCCCTACTCCTTGGCGTGCCCTTAAGGTGGGCGATCCCTTGATTGTCGGCAGATCAAGCCCCGGTTTCACCGGATATAACGCAACCTCCTTCTTGGTGGAGAAACCTCTCCACAGCGTTTCAATCAAGATAAAGATTAAGCACAAAGAAACTACGGGAAGGATCTTACTCAAACACTTAGCAAGGACAAGAACACAGCAAGCTTCCCTGAGCTCCACCTAGTGGCGATCTCACGCAAGAACCCTTCTCCGTGTCTTCCCACTGTCGGACTCTAAGCTTCTTGTTCTCTCCTCCAAGCATTCAAGTCAAGATTGGTTGCTTCTCGATCTCTTGCTCAGAGTGATGACAGCTTCGAAATTCCTTCAATACATTTTTTTTCAATATATTTTGGAGCTTCAGCAGTTCTGCCTAACATCCCTGATTGGATGTAATTCTTCAATATATTTTTTTATTTGCCTAAATAGACACAGTTTGTGATTCAGAATATGATTCTGAATCACAAACAATCAATCAAGAACATGTGTCAGATATTTAATATGGTCGTCTGAGTATTTTCCTTGAAAAGTGGTTGCAAGGTTGTAAATGTCTAGATAAGCCAAGCTAGCAGTTTCCTTATAATTGCAAGTGCTGATACATGCATATCTTTTTTGTTTGTTTGTTTGTTAGTTTGTTATTTTTGTTGTTTGTTGATACATATCTTCATGGATCATTTTTTATTGGACATATGCATTTAATAGAATAACTAATTAGAGTGTTTGTTCTCATTTTTCCAGCTGCAGGGACTTGTTCGTGATCATGTTCGAAGACCATTAATCTGACCTTCCAAGCTATAATTTTTGTGATTTGAACTTCATTGTAAGTTTAGTTGGGTCAGAATTATATATAATTTGAACTCTTGTAATTTGGGTGAGAAGATACTTTAGTGGTTTCGTCTGTAGAAAGGTTTTTGGACAGAAGATACTTTTGTGGTTTCGTCTGCAGAAAGGTTGTGGTGGATCTTTATTGTAAATATGTTGATGATGTTTGATATATATAGTTTTTGTTTTGAGGTTAAATTATTGCCTTTTAATTGAAAATATAATGGAAATATTTTTGTTTCGAGGTTTATCACTGTTGTCATTGATAAATGACAACACAGTCATAAACTGTTGTCGAATATAATAAAAGACAACGGTGAATTCGGTATACGATAACAGTTAAACACCATTGTTAAAACTCATCTAAACGACAACAGTGAAAACCCTAAACGACAACAGTGATAAACTGTTATTATTGATATATGACAACGGTTATAAAACTGTTGTCGAATATAATAAAAGACAACAGTGAAAAATTATTGTCAAAATGTTGTCGAATGTGATATACGACAACAGTGGAAAACTTCTGTCAAACAGTTGTCGTAGACCAAACGACAACAGTGATTCACTATTGTAGTAGACCCCCCCTTTAACAACATGACCTTTAACAACAGTGATATTTGGCATACGACAACAGTGATTCACTGTTGTTGAATGCATTTTTTCTAGTAGTGGGCCCAAAAGTAGCTAGGAAGGAAATATGCATTAAGCATAGTCCTTGCAGCTTCTTGTAGGGCTTTGTTTCTCCTCTCAACTACCCCATTTTGTTGAGGAGTCATTGGGCATGAAAATTCATGCTTATATCCATTTTCTACACAAAATTATGAGAAACTTAAATTTTGGAACTCCCCACCATGGTCACTTCTATTTCGGTTAATTTTGAGGTGTTTTTCATTTTCTACCCTTTTACTGAACCCTATAAAAATTTCTAAGGTATCATCCTTATATTTCATAAAGAAAACCCACGTAAACCTAGAAAAATCATCTACAATGACTAAACAATATTTACTCCCTACTAGTGAGGGAGTATTATGGCAATCAAACAAGTCAATGTGTAAAAGCTCTAATGGTAAAGTAGTAGTGGTTAGGGTTTTACCTTTGTGTGATGATTTTGATTACTTACCCTCTTGGCATGCATCACACAATTTAGTCTTCTCATACTAGATCATAGGTAGCCCCTTCACTAACTCCTCCTTGGCCACTCTTACAATGCTTCTCATGTTGACATGTCCAAGCCTCCGGTGCTACAACCACCCTTCTTCTTCTTTAGACATGAAACACTTAGCCAAATTGTTAGTAGTATAAGTAAGATCAAGATAATACAAGTTAGCCTCTCTATACCCTTCTAGTATGACATTATCGGATTCATTTTGTTTTATTAGGCACTTCCTAGCATGAAATTCAACCCTGTTGGTGCAGGAAGCACCATATCGAACCTTGTTTTGATATTGACAAAGGATTCAAAGTTAAGTTTATTTGTGATCTAACAATGTTACTCAAGTGTGCAGAGATAAAGTCCTAGCGAAGGAATGCTAGGCACCTGGCGAAGGACTGCTAGTATCCAAAGCCCTAGCGAAGGACTGCTAGGCAACTGGCGAAGGACTGCCAGTATCCAAGACCTAGCGAAGGACTGCTAGGCACCTGGCGAATGACTGCCAGTATCCAAGCCCTAGCGAAGGAATGCTAGGCACCGGGCGAAGGACAGCTCGGCATCTAAGACCTGGCAAAGGACCGTCAGGCAAAAGTCCAACCAGAGGAACGGTTGGCATCAGATACATTCTCCCGAGAGGAGTAGGTGAGGACGCGTTCCCCGTCGAGGGAACAGTAGGTGTCGGTTCGACCTAGGGTTCCATTTTGGAGACCCAAAGTCAGAACCAAGACAGCTAAGGTTGTATAATCTAATATTTTATTATTTTATTATGTTTTGGACTAACCCTGGATGCAGGACCGAAGGAACGTGTGTCTGCAGCTCAGAAAGCCTCAAAGGAGTGAGGCAATGACTGAGTAGGGCTCCCGGAGTGTCCCGGGCGCCCCCAAGGTGCATACAAAACAAGGCAACTAAGAAGGGCTTTGAACAACTGCTGGGCGGGCGCCCCCGTGCTCCCGGGCGCCCCCGCTGCTCCCGGGCGCCCCCAGCGTCCCGGGCGCCCCCATGCGCAAGCCTTGAACCAGAAGCCAGCGAAGCGAAGGAATAAAACTTTGACCCGGTCAATGCGGGCGCCCCGAGCGCTCCGGGCGCCCCGGTCAAACCTAATCCCGATTTGGAAGGGATCAGACGCTGACCGAGACTGTGACGGATCGAATGACACGTGGGGGGCGCCCCCGACGTCCCGGGCGCCCCCAGGCCCTATATAAAGAGCCCTCGATCCCAAGCTTCGTACAATAATTTTTTCAACGCTTCTACGCTCTTCTGCTCCCGCGCACTGCTCCAGAATCCTCCCAACTCGAGCCGACGACGTCCCTCCACTCCAAGATTCAAAATACATTGGACGTCGGTAACGAAGAGCAACTTTTCTTTAAGTTTACTATACTGCAATTGTAAAATTTCTATAAACTATTTTTCGCGCACTTATAGAATTGCCCGCAGAAAACGGTCAACGACCGTGGGCCTTGGAGTAGGAGTCGACCTAGGCTCCAAACCAAGTAAAACCACCTGTGTCTGTGTGTTTCTAAACTTTAATCTTCCGCTACGCATTCTCTCTTCAAATCTGAACGATTTCTGATATTCACCCCCCCCCCTCTATCGGTTCTCTCGATCCAACAAACCCTATAGCCCGCATCACATAAATGGCTTACACTAAGTAAATTAAACTTTATGTCTTTGATTAAAAGTGCCTTATAGATAGAAATTGTAGAAGATACCTCAATGGTGGCCCTACCAATTATTTTCAGTTTTCCACTATTTCCAAAAGAGACCGTCACTTCTCTTAGGTAGCTAATAGTAGTGAACTTGCTCACATCTCCGATTATATGTCTTGAGCATCCACTATCTACTATCCACATGGTTGAGGACTCCTTCACCTTCACCTATACAACATGGAAAACATACTCTTTTGGTACCCAGATTTTTGATCCACAAGCATCATTTAAAAATTTCTTAGATACCCACGCCCTCTTGATGTTTCCCTTAGTCCCTTGTCTCCTAGATGCACAAATCCTACCCATGAGTGAGACAAAGGCCACTTCGTTGGTCTTTGGCCTATATCCTAATCCGGCTTTGTTATAGACGACCCTTTGACTGTTAATTATCATATCTAAGTTGCTAGAACTCACTTGAAATTTCCTAAGTACCTTTGTGAGGTCCTCTACCTTTTTCCTTAGTTCCCTATTTTCAACTTCAAAACATGAATCATGTGATGTAAGAGAACAAGCATGTAAGTCTTCCTTAAGTTTTATAGACTCTACTCTAAGCATGACAATTTCATCTTTCAAGTCCTTAATCTTACTTCTAGCTTTAGCTAAATCCATGTTGGTGCTAGAAATAATTTTAACTAAAGTGGAAGAGGGTAAGTTGTATACCTCACTTACCCAACCTTCTGACTCGGATGATGATGATGAAGCGCTCTCCTCTTCACTGCTCGAGCTTCTTTTATCATCTGATGACTCTGAGCGGTCCACTGTCATGAGAGCAACGTGAGACACTTGCTCCTCTTCTTCCTTCGAGGATGAAGGATCATCCCAGGTCACCTTGAGGTTGGTGGAACTCTTCTCCTTTCCCTTCGACTTCTTCTTGTCACCTTTCTTCTTCTCCTCCTTCTTTTCATCTCTTCTCTTTAGTGGAGGGCACTCGTTCTTCATGTGTCCCTCTTGGTGGCAGTTATAGCAAATGATGTCCTTTGCCTTACCCTTGCCTTTGGACCCTTTCCTAGCATAAGACTTGTTAGAAAAACTTTTGAAAGACCTATGCATTTTCCTTACCATGAAAGCCTCTTGGTCGCTATTCATAGAGGCACTGGACTCTTCTGAGTCGGATGAGGAGGAGTAGACCACCTTCTTCTTCTCCTTCCTCTTCTTCTTCTCCTTTTCTGCAATAAAAGCTATACCTTTCTCTTTGGCCAAAATATTAGCTTGTTCGTGCAGTTCAAATTCACAAAACAAATCATCTAATTTAACTATAGACAAATCCCTTGATACTTTGTAGGCATCAACCATTGGCGCCCACAAAGTTGTTCTTGGGAAGGCTTCTAGGACGTACCTGACGAGATCCCAGTTTTCAATCTTTTCTCCAATCACATGGAGTTCGTTGATGATCTCCTTCACCTTCCATGCAGCTGGTTGACAGTTTCATTGCTCTTCATGGACAGGGATTGGAGTTGGGTCAGAAGCAAGTCCTTCTTTGCCCTTCTGGACTCGTTGGACCCTTCGTTCAGTTCAACCAGTTTGTCCCACAACTCATTGGCGCTCTTGAATGACCCCACCTTGTTGAGTTGCTCCTTTGAGAGCCCACACTGAAGTATGGTACGTGGTGGCCTTGACATTTGACTTCACCCTCTTCATGACCTCCTTCGACCACGATCTCATGGGTGTCGGCTCTCCTCTTTCGTCAATAGGTGCATCGAATCCATCTACAATACTAATCCAGTTTTCAATGTCATTCATAAGATAGTACTGCATTCTACCTTTCCAGTATGCGAAGTCGTTCCCGTCAAAGAAGGGTGGCCGTGCAGTGTTGTATCCCTCTTGAAACGCCATTGAACTTTGCTCCGGTCGACGGTGAGTTCTTCCGAAATGAACCGGCTCTGATACCAATTGATAGATCGAAGGCGTTGCTAGAGGGGGGGTGAATAGCAATTTGTCGTTGAATTCTCTACACAGAAGTTAGCACAATACAAACAATAATATGCAAAGAACAAGAGAGATCAATGCTAATATCGGAATTTACTTGGTATCCACCCAAATGGGTGACTAATCCAAGGATCCACGCGCGTACTTCACCTCCACTATGAAAAGTCTCCTTCAGGTGGAGAAACCTTTACAATGGTGTTGTCTTCCTCTTTACAGAATGCGATGATTAGAGAGAGAGAGGAAGATGTGAAGACTCTATGCACGAACAACACCTCGTTATAGTATGAAACCATACCGTTCACGTGCGAAAAGTCCTCTTTTTATAAGAGAATAGGACAGACTCGCAGTCTATCCAACTGGGGCAGTTGACTGGCCTAGCATTAATTGCTAGCCAACGACTAATTTTTGGGGACTACCAGTCGATTGCCTGTGGGTTAGTCGACTGGTAAGAGGCTGTAAACTTTCTGTGAGTTTTAGCAGTCGACTGGCTTCCTACCAGTCGACTACCTAGCCTCCACTCACTTATAATCACTCAAACACTCTCCTTCACGTATGCCTTCAGGTGCACTCCCTTGGCTCGCCCCTTGAAGTCATCTTCCTCTGGCTCTCGTCCCTCGGATGCGCACACAAGCCTTCCCTTGGCTTGCCTCCATGCCACCCTTCACGTGTGCCCTTGAAGTCCACTTCCCGGCTTGCCCTAGAAGTCCTCCTGCCTCGGCTCTCGTCCCTCGGATATGTTCACCATGTGTGATTCTCCAAGTCCTGCAAACTCAATCACACATATATCAAATATAACATAACACCCTAACCTTAAACATAGTCACACACACACATCAAAGCCATGATCTTCCAATCATTTTAGGGTCGATTGCCTCAACATCCACCTCCACCAAAGCAAAGAAAAAGAACCATATCATATGCTTTGGATGCAATGAAAAAAGACACTACAAGGACAAGTGTCCAAAGGGTAAGAAAAGGAGGTAACCTCTAAACCAATTTCAACCCCTTTTAAATCTAATATGGGGTGTAGGAATGAAGAAGCCCAAGCTAAAAGGAAGAAAATTAGATGTTTCACATGTGGAGAGCTAGGGCATTACCACACCAAGTGCCCAAAGAGAGGTGAAATTAAGAAAATGGAGCATTTAAGAAGATAGGAGAAGGAGGAAAGAAAGAAGAGAAGAAGCTTACAACAAGGAGAGACTACAAGGATAAGGGAGATAATTCCTAATTCTAAGTTAAAGTGTAATTCTAAATTGAGTTCCTTCATGCATATCAAAAATAATGTTAATTATCCCTCCATGTATGCTTGATTTAATGAAAAATACTTAATGGTGCTTAATTTTGGTTTGAAGTATAATGATAGGAATAGGGTTAACAAGGTAGATCAAAACCCTAGGAAAAGCATGCACCATGATAGACCTAAGACCTTTGTACCTAAGGATCAAGGCATTAACCCCAAGAAGGGGAGACACATACCTAGAAAAGTGGATAGGTCTAGGAATGTCCAAAGTGGACATATGGACACTAAGGTCAGAAACTTAGAAAGGGAAAATCAAACCTTGAGGGCAAGACTTGATACATTGGAAAAGTCCCTAGAAAGATTCAAGGTTGGATCTAAGGGTCTAGATATGGTATTGGGTAGTTTGAAATCCAACTATGATAGATCAGGATTGGGATACCGGTCTAAGACCTCCAATGCCAACAAAAAGAACTATGCTGGGGAAACATACAATCATGGCAAGAGGGAGAAGTCCAACGATGGCAAGGGGATGTCATTTAAAGGAAAAGAAAATGGCTTAACCAAGGACAAGGTGTCCAAGGTTATGAATGTTAGATTTGTAGGCCAAGAATCACCGGGGGCTCACCGGTGTGGTCTAGTATGGATTGAGTCACCTAAAGAGGCGGCTAGGACTTAGAGCTCAAGGGGAGCTCCAGGAGTCTTTGGGGTCCATGGTAAACGAATCCCAAGAAATGGTCTCTAGGAAGTCTAGGTGGACTAGGGGATGTGCCAAAGGGTTTGGAAGACTGGGTAAGTCTTAATCCTAGGGAATTGGCACATTAAAAGGAGAATTGTGGAGAAAAAGGTGAAGATGGATGATATTTGATAAAAATTGAGGTTTAATGTGTGAACACCATATAATTTAGTGATAGAAATGAATTTTGACCAAGCATAGGAAGATACATTGAAGAGAAGTCAAGATTAGAACTTTTGGGAGAAGTCTAAGTGATACAATTTAGGAGAAGTTGAGTTTAGTGTCAATCTTGGGATTTGGAGTACATTTGTTTGGAAACATATTTTTTCCAAGTAAACATAGGATCCATAAATCTCTCTACGAAATTTCAGAATTTTTAGAGACTTGTGGAATTACTTAGGCATTACTGAAATTGGGTTGAAAAACCTGAAATTTAGGTATCAGTCGACTGCCCTGGGGGCAGTCAACTAATTTCAGCCCAGAAACTTTCTGTTCATTTTGGCAGTCGACTGTTATAGGGGCAGTCGACTGATCTGTAAGAGTAAGCAAAAAGAGGATATTGGAGAACAAGAATGTGCAAAATTGAAAACATAGGAAAATGCCATGTTATGTTATGAGATTTTATATGAATTGAAGTTCATAGATTACTATCGAATGATAAGTTTTTGATGAATGAAAGGATATGGAGGTTTCCCATATGTATCTAGGATTAAGAGATAAAAAGGAGGAGACTTTCATTATATTAAGGATACATAAAAAGGGAAAGTTGAGGATAATTCCATGTGTCAAATTATAAATGTTAACCTTGACAAACACGTGGAATTATAGATAGACTTTTGAATTGATACAAAATGCCAATGTTTAAGGAAATTAGATTCTACCAAAAGTCAAGCACATTTGATATTTTCATGAAATCATAGTTTTCTAGGATAGGGTATATCCTAGCAAATGTGCTTACAAATTTTTAGGTTTTTCCAGGTTTTCTACGATTGTCTAGAGGGCTCTAGGGTAGAAAACTTAGGTTGTTAAGTTAGGTTTAACTTAACAAAAAGAAAATGTGTAATGTTAAGTTGGGTAGAACTTAACATGGAGTTAAGTTGGGAAGAACTTAACATGGTGTTAAGTTGGGAAGAACTTAATCTTGATAAAATGAAAATTGAGAGAAGGCATAGGTCAAGGGGGAGGTTGCCTCCTTAGTTGCCTTAATTTTTATAAGAATGTTTGGGTTTGTGTCAAACTTGGGAATGGTGATAGATACATGGTTGGATATATTTTTCCCAAGTAGGTATGGTACCACAATGTTCTCCACAAAATTTGAGAATTTTTGACGATTTGTGGAATTTCTGGCGCAATTCTGAATTTGGCCAGAAAAGCTGATTTTCAAAGTATCAGTCGACTGCCCTGGGGGGCAGTCGACTGGTCAGGGCTGGTGTGGGTATCTAGCAGCTGGTTTGGTGTCCAAGTGATGAAAAACAAGTGTATGGGGGGGGGGTTAGTACACTGTGTTTAAGATCATTGGGGATTAAAAGAACCAATAATAGGGATATTATTGGGGTCTTTTTGATGTTAGGCAAAGGGGTAGAAGTGTTGGGTTTAAGTGGGAAACCAAACATGCCTTTGCGGGAAACCCTAGGTATAGGGGGAGCTGAGATTTAGGGGGAGCATGATTGCTCCATTCTTGGCGTAAGGGGAACCTTGGAGGGGTTCTTAAAAAGTCTTTGTAAGTCCAGTGTAGGGGGAGCTTTGGAGAAGCTTTAAAAAGCCCATTTTGGTGAAAAGTCCTAACTTGGAGGGTTAGGTGTGGGGGAGCCTTGGGATAGATTTTAAAATTTCCATTTCGGAAAATTTCTAACTTGGAGGGTTAGGTGTGGATAAATCCTAACTTGGAGGGTTAGGTGTGGGGAGCCTTGGGATAGGTTTTAAAAAGCCCATTTCGGAAAATTCCTAACTTGGAGGGTTAGGTGTGGGATGCCTTGGGATAGGATCCATGTATGCATTGCATATGCATTGGTGGTGTAAGTCCAAGGGGGAGTCTTGGCAACGTAAGTCCAGTTGTTTAGCATTGTTTTGCTATTCTCTACTATTTGTTTTCCCTAACTTAAACGTATTGTCAAACATCAAAAAGGGGGAGATTGTTGAGGCAATCTATGGTCCGGAGTGACCATGTGTTTTGATGTTTGGGCAAAGGGTTTAAGTTAGGTTTACCCTTGTGTATTTGATATGTGTATGTGAGTGTGCAGGTTGTGCAGGTTACACATATTGACTTGGCTGGACGGCCTCGGTACAGTGAAGGGTGGCATGGAGACAAGCTGGAGGCTTGAGTGCACCTGAGGGACCTTGGTGGAGCAGGGACGATGAGCTGAGGGGCGCGGACTTCGAGGCATGCATGAAGGATGGCATGGAGGCAAGCTGGAGGCTTGCGTGCATCCGAGGGACGGGAACCGAAGATGAAGAGGGAATGAAGGCAAAAGTCGAGGCTGCTGATGAGGAGTCAGTTGAGTCATGAGGGTACGAATGCTGTGTGATAGTACTCGGGAAATTCTAGGGTTCGAGTGCGGAGTGAAATGTACTCGGGAAGGGTAACCTTAGGTGTGTGAGTAGACCAGTCGACTGCCCTGGGAGGCAGTCGACTGATAAAACTCACAGAGAGTTTTCAGGCTTGAACCAATTGACTGCCCCTGGAGCAATCGACTGGTAACCTCGAAAATTAGCTGTTGGCTAGCAATTAAGGCTAGACCAGTCGACTGGTAAATGGGCAGTCAACTGGTGGTTGAGTTCTATTTAAGAGAACTCGGTTTGAGCTGAGAACTCTTGACGAAACAAGCTTGGTTAAAGCTTGTTAGTAGTCTCTAGAGTCCAGATATTGTTGAGGTGCTATGGTGAGGTTTCTCCACTCATAAGGAGCAACAAAGACTAGCCGGAGGTTATCCGGGGAGTGATCCACCGAAGGATTCTTGGATTAGTCACCCCTAGGGGTGGATACCAAGTAAATCGTTCTTGTTAGCGTTGTTTGTTTTCATTATTATTGTTTCCACTTGCGCAACTAACAACGTAGGTACAAGAAGAATCGAAGAATTGCTATTCACCCCCTCTAGCAATCGGATCAATATAACACTTCCGATCCTTGGTAAAGAAGGCACCCGCCAGTTTCGAAGATTTGCTGGGACGCTCGGTCAAGCATGTCAATGTGGAAGAAGTATAGTACGCCCATCGCAAAGATCCAGTCGGAGCGCCCCCCTCCGGCAGCTCCCCGATCCGACAGGAGGGAGCCCCCAGCCCCGGCTCGGGGAAAGGACCTTCCCCTGGGAAGGACCAGTGGGCTGGCAAGCGCCGACTAGTTAAGATGGTAGATACCGAGCAGCTGGAGTCACAACCAAGGTATTGTAGTTACCATGGCAGCTCGACACATTCCACTGAGGAATGCCATGCCTTGAAGAAGAAGTTCGGCGAAGAGACAGACACCAAACCTCGAAAAAAGTGGAATAAGTCAAGGTATCGCAGAAGGTCGCCAAGATGAAGCTTTTCTCCTCGGCGACAGCATGCCGGGGAAAACGAGGCCCGACATCGGTCTCGATCACGATCGCGAGGTAGGAGGCGAGGGCCTACACCCCGAAGATCTCTCTCCTTAGAAAGAGACCCCCAGAAGGCCAAGACACCCAAGCGTGATCCGCCCTCGGGCCATGTGGGAGTCATCTCCAGAGGATCCACTAGAGGGGATGATGGATCGCTTGGCGTGCTAGAGGGGGGTGGGTGAATAGCACTTTTCGGTCATTTCTCTACAAAGTCGTTAGTGCAGCGGAAACAATAATATGCAAGCGAATACAATAACAATACTAACTGTAGGATCGGTGCTGTCGATAGAGGGGGGTGAATATCGACCGTGAAAATCTCTCGCGAAAACTTCGTAGAAAACTTGGATCGTTCTAGACTTAGAACGTTAGTAGTACAGTGGAAAAGTAAATACAGAAAAATAAAACCAAGACAGACACGCGAGGATTTATTTATTTGGTTCCCGACCCCCTAGGGTCAGTACGTCCAAGGCCTATGTACTCGGCGTGAGTCCAATATTGGTCTCCTTTCCAGAATTTTCGGAGGCTGAGAAAACCCGTCTTATAGTTGATTTACAAGCAAAAAGATAAATAAACTGAATTGCAGAATGTAAATCAAACTAAAACAACTTATGTCGAAGCGTCAGCCGATCTGGACCTCCGAAGTGCCGCACACTTCCTCCTGGAACCTCCCGGTCGTAGAGCCTCGTCTTTAGCGCGTTGTCATCGGTTAAAATGATCAGAATAGCTTTAAGCAGTTGTGTCTGAAGCAGAGGGGTCGAAGACCCTTATATAGGCTTCATACGGGCGCCCTGGACATCGGGGCGCCCCTATAAACTCGGTCAAACCTTATCCTCGCGCCAACCTTGCCGCGGCTGATAAAACATCTGACCAGGGCGCCTGGGACCTCCAGGGTGCCTGTGTGAAGGCTTATCTGTGTTTCGAACTCGAAACAACAAATACAGCTTTGAACTCGGGCGCCCCGCTTGAAGCCTATTCTGCTTACCACACGAAAATTGCTTTTTCCTTCTTTGGCTTGGGCGCCCCCATCAATGGGGGCGCCTGGATGCATGGGGACGCCCCCATTGATGAGGGCGCCTGGCTTCAAAGCCTTCAGCCTAGTTTTTTTACGTGCTTTATCTTCCAATCTTGGTACTGCAAGATACACACAGACAAAGCAAATATACACACACCCTTAACTTTAAGGACTTGGTTCGGACTTCGGATTTGCACAAAACCCTAGGTTAAACCGGCGCAAGTTTCCACCCTCGAGAACGCACCTTTCACCTACTCCTTTCAGGAGACCGTTGTCATCTAGTCCTTCAGGTGGACTTTTGCCCAACAGCCCTTCGCCAGGTGCCTAGCAGCCCTTCGCCAGGTCTTCAATGCCAAGCAGTCCTTTGCCAGGTGCCTAGAAGCCCTTCGTTAGGTCTTCGATGCCTAGCAGCCCTTCGCCAGGTGCCTAGCATCCCTTCGCCAGGTCTTAGGGTTTCGATGCCAGCCCTTCGTCAGGCCTTAGGGTTTCGATGCCTAGCAGCCCTTCACTAGGTGCCCAGCAGCCCTTCGCCGGGTCTTAGGGTTTCGATGCGTAGGTTAACTAGGACTTTTTTTCCACTTAGGTTACTTTTCTCTTGCTCCCCTTTGTCCGTTCAATGTATCACTGACTTAAGTGTATTGTCAAACATTAAAATACTTAGAGGAGAACATCATTGATGCAACTTGCACCAATAATCTCCCCCTTTTTGATGTTTGACAATAACTTAAGTTAGATTGGTTGAAGAGGCTAACTTACTATCTTTGGGATCAAACTAAAAAATGATCTCAGTTTTGAAAATATATTTTTGATCCTCTAGGAAAAAATAAAAAATTTCTAACTTAAGATCATCTCTCCCCCTTTGTCATACATAAAAAAAATCAAAAATACATGCACTAACAATGGAAACCTTTGGTTCTTTTTGAAAAATACTTAGTGTAATTTTTGAAAGCGTAGCATAAAATTAAGTACTTGAGTATTTTGAAACCTTTTCACTTAAACACTATTGCTTTAGAAGAATTTTTAAAAAATGTACTGATAGAACAAATTTCCAACTAGTGCATTTTTTTTGAAAATACAGTAATTTTGCATAACTTTTGAAAGAATATTAACTGCTTTGAAAAGTACACGTACTTTGAAAATTGTTATGAGCTTTTGAAAAATGCAAGTATTTTGAAAAATGTACATTTTTGAAAACCATAAGTAACTTTGAAAGATATTGTGCAATTTTTGAAAAAATCTGCAATTTTGGAAAATATAAGTACTGTTTGAAAAGTGTTAAACTTTGAAAAATATAAGTACCTTTTTGAAAAAGTATTAGGCTTTGAAAGATATAAATACCTTTTTGAAAGGATATTATGCATTTTGAAAACATAATATTTTACTTGACTTGGTCTATCTTCCAGTCTGACACAATCTTAGGAAACCTTGTTTACTACAAGGACATTTTCCTAAGTGTCCTGGAAAAATTTTCCAAACTCAAGAAAATACTCTTTCCGAACAAAATTAAAAAAAACAATGATAGTACTTTGAAAATATATGTAAGTATATTTTGAAGGACTGACTATTTATGTTTTCAACAAGATTTTGAGAATATAGTGCACGAAAATATATTCTTTAAAATGTTTAATAATTCTTTTAGTTTAACCTCCCCCTAAACCTGACCCAGTCCTAGGAAGCTTATTAACCACAAGTACTCTTCCTCTGAGTCGTTAGGGTTTGGTTTAGACCAAATGAAGTATTTCATAAAAAATTGAAAAATACTTGTTAGAGAATTTTCTTTTGATTTAGACTCCCCCTAAATTCGACACATCTTTGGAGTCCTTGTAGATCATTAAGTGGACCTTCCTCTGTGTCTTTAGGGTTTATCAAAATCAAATGAATGATAATTTTCAGATAGGCAAATTTTGAAATCACAATTTGGAAAGACGATAATTTTTAAAGTATAAGGCTTTTTGAAAACATATGTGATAGAAATTGAGGCGCAGTTTTCGAAAAGTCTTTTCAAATAATAGAACAATTTTTAAAAGAGTGAAAACACTCCCCCTGTACCCGACATCGTTTGACTCTATCTAAGTACCTTAAGGAACTTTAGTGTTGTCCTAAGAGGCTTGTGTCTAATTGCGTGAGTCAATCAAATTTTGAAAATGATATAATTTTTGAAAACATATCATATATATTCAATCAGACAAGCATGAATTTCATACAAACATTATTATGTTAAAGCTCTATTTTAAAAATATATTTTTAGAAAAAATATTCTAACAATTTTGAAAATAGTTTTGAAACATGCTCATCAATTTCTTAGTCCTTAACAACTCACCCATTCTAGGTGTCTCAATATAGCAAGCATGGTTGCCTTATGGGTGTATTGTGAGATGCTTGAATTATTTTTCTTAATTTATTATTAAATCTAATATTTGATTGAAACTTGTGTTAAATTCAAATCTAGCAATAGTAAAGTGAATTTGATTTTCAGTAATTGGCTTCCAGGTCTTGGCGAGGCACTAGGCCTTCTTTGGCCGTAGCCTTATTGAATCATCAACCCTTTCCTTGATAAAGCCTTTTATAGAAAATTCATCTTCAAGTTACTTCTTGAAAGATTTTGGTTTAACTAGTTTGGGTCTTGGATCGGTAGCTTCGGCTAGTTCCGCCAAGATGGCTTCCCTAACATACTATCATCTCACCTCCACCCAATACTAAGTTGTTCAAGTTTCAAGTAATCTTTTTCCTATAACCATTCTAAATTATGCATAAAATTGAACGTGGATGACATGACATATATTTAAAAGGAATAGTAAATGCATGGCATGACAATTATGCATGAGTCAAACAATTCCAAAGTATTTTAATTACGTTTCTAAAAATGTATCAAATTTCCGATTTAATATATGTCGTGTGAACCCGCGAATATGCCAACCCACATTGACATATTTAATTTTATTAAGTTGATTGTTGCGGTTTGGGTAAGATTTTATTTTAGTTTGAGTTTAAGTTAATTAAGATTTGGTTGGATTCAAGTTAATTAATTGAAGTTGAATTAATTAGAAATTAATTTGAATTAATTAAGATTTAATTAATTTAAGTTTGAATTAATTAAAATTTAATTGAATTAATTTGAGTTATTTGAATTAATTTAAGTTTGAATTAATTAAAATTTAATTGAATTAATTTGAGTTATTTGAATTAATTTAATTTGAATTTAATTTGAATTTGAATTTAATTTGAATTTAATTTAATTTAATTTGAATTTAATTTAATTTGAATTGAATTTGAATTTTAATTTAATTTGAATTTTAATTTAATTTTAATTTTAATTTGAATTAAATTTAATTTGAATTTTAATTTAATTTAATTTGAATTTAATTTAATTTTAATTTTAATTTAACTTGAATTTAATTTAATTTGAATCTAATTTAATTTGAATTTAATTTGAATTAAATTAAATTTGAATTTAATTGAATTGAATTTAAATTTAAATTTTATTTAAATTTGAATTTAATTTATTTTGAATTTGAATTTAATTTAAATTTGAATTTAATTTGAATTTAATTTAATTTAGTTTGAATTTAATTTAATTTGAATTTAATTTGAATTTAATTTAATTTAATTTAATTTAATTTAATTTAATTTGAATTTAATTTAATTTAAATTTGAATTTAATTTAAATTTGAATTTAATTTAAATTTAATTTAATTTGAATTTACTTTAGATTTAGTTAAGATTTAAATAATTAAGGTTGAAATGATTGATTAATAGGTGTGGGTTTATCTTCAGAATTTTCATTATTTCGAAAATTTCTGACTCTTCTTTATCTATCTTTTCAAGTTTTTCTAAAAATTTGGATTTGTTTGAACCCTTGTGAACTTTATTAATTATGACCTTTATCTTAGATAGTTTCATGTCCTCCTCATCCTCAAAATTACATTTTTTAGTATCCTCAAAGTAGGAGGAGTAATTTGGGCTACTAGTTAAAGTTCTGTATAATTTTCAAGATTATCAATAATTAAATTATCATCTAGGAGAATTTCATCTTTATTATCCTCAGGAATATTAACAAAATCATTTTTATCCTCAGCAATAATATTTTCAGAATTAATTTCTGAATTATCCTTAGGATTTTCAAATTCGATTTCAGAGTTATACAACGGATTTTCAAATTTGAATTCATAATTATCTAAAGGATTTTCAAATTTTGAATTATCCTTAAGATTTTTGAATTCAGTTTTATCCTTAAGATTTTTGAATTCAGTTTTATCCTTAAGATTTTTGAATTCAGTTTTATCCTTAAGATTTTCAATTTTGAATTCGGGATTAATTTCAGATTTAGATTCAGAATTAATTGTATCATTATTCATAGAATTATCAGAGTTTATTTCAGATTTAAGTTCAGAATTAATTTTAGCAATTATTGAATTGGTATTAATGATTAAACGATTTATTTCTAATATTTTAGCCATATTCACATTTTGTAACTTGTCATTCAAAATATCTACTTAACTATGTAGTAATTCTAACTTATCAGGGAAATTGTCTAAATTATTAAAAGAAATTGCAGGAATTTGTAAACTTTTTGGAACATAAATCTTACGTACCTTCGCCGGACACTTGTTTTTGTAGTGTCCGTACTTCTCGCATTTGAAGCATCGTACGTGATCCTTGTTTTTCCAGACTCCTGGCGCTGGTGTCTCCTTTGCCGCCGGTGGTGTAGATCGAGTCTTACGAGTAGGGCATTGATTTTTATAGTGCCCTCTCTCCCTGCACGTGAAACAAATAATATGGAACTTAAAAGTGGACATTAAAAAAAATTGTACCTGATTCACCCCTGGGCTCCCCCTCAACTTCTGGCGTCGTTGCTCCGTCGGCGGTTAGTTCGGTGAAGAGCGGCCTAGCTCTGATACCAATTGTAGGATCAGTGTTGTCGATAGAGGGAGGGTGAATATCGACCGTGAAAATCTCTCGCGGAAACTTCGTAGAAAACTTGGATCGTTCTAGACTTAGAACGTTAGTAGTACAGCTGAAAAGTAAATACAGAAAAATACAACCAAGACAGACACGCGGGGATTTATTTATTTGGTTCCCGACCCCCCAGGGTCAGTACGTCCAAGGCCTATGTACTCGGCGTGAGTCCAATATTGATCTCCTTTCCAGAATTTTCGGAGGCTGAGAAAACCCGTCTTACAGTTGATTTACAAGCAAAAAGATAAATAAACTGAATTGCAGAATGTAAATCAACCTAAAACAACTTATGTCGAAGCATCAGCCGATCTGGACCTCCGAAGTGCCGCGCACTTCCTCCTGGAGCCTCCCGGTCATAGAGACTCATCTTTAGCGCGTTGTCGTCGGTTAAAATGATCAGAATAGCTCTAAGCAGTTGTGTCTGAAGCAGAGGGGTCGAAGACCCTTATATAGGCTTCATACGGGCGCCCTAGACATCGGGGCGCCCCTATAAACTTGGTCAAACCTTATCCTCATGCCGACCTTGCCGCGGCTGATAAAACTTCTGACCAGGGCGCTTGGGACCTCCAGGGTGCCTGTGTGAAGGCTTATCTGTGTTTCGAACTCGAAACAACAAATGCAGCTTTGAACTCGGGCGCCCCGGACCTCCCAGGCGCCCTGCTTGAAGCATATTCTGCTTACCACACGAAAACTACTTTTTCCTTCTTTGGCTTGGGCGCCCCCATCAATGGGGGTGCCTGGATGCATGGGGGCGCCTGGCTTCAAAGCCTTCAGCCCAGTTTTTTTGCGTGCTTTATCTTCCAATCTTGGTACCTGCAAGATACACACATACAATGCAAATATACACACATCCTTAACTTTAAGGACTTGGTTCGGACTTCGGATTTACATAAAACCCTAGGTCGAACCGGCGCAAGTTCCCACCCCCGAGAACGCGCCTTTCACCTACTCCTTTCAGGAGACGGTTGCCATCCAATCCTTCGGGTGGACTTTTGCCCAGCAGCCCTTCGCCAGGCGTAACGACCCGGTCCATTTGGCAGCCCATTCGGCGACCCCTTACTTTTCTATGGGTCATCGACCGTCGACCGACGACCATGCCGTTACCAATACTAGGTCTTCCCACTTCCTGGGCAGTGGATTTTTGCCTTCCCAGGATTCGAACCCTAGACCCAGGCTTAAATCTAGTTCTTTATGAATCCTGAATACCAATTGAGCTATAGCTCAATTGGTATTCAGGATTCATAAAGAACTAGATTTAAGCCTGGGTCTAGGGTTCGAATCCTGGGAAGGCAAAAACCCACTACCGAGGGAGTGGGAAGACCTAGTATGGTAACGACATGGTCGACGGTCGACGACCCACAGAAAAATAAGGGGTCGCCGAATAGGCCGCCAAATGGGCAGGGTCGTTACAATAAAAAGGCGCCTTTTATTGTAACGATCCGGCCCATTCGGCGGCCCATTCGGCGACCTCTTACTATTCTGTGGATTGTCGACCGTCGACCATCGACCGTGCCATTACCAATACTAGGACTTTCCACTCCTGGGCATAGATTTTTGCCTTCCTAGGATTCGAAACCTAGACCCAGGCTTAATCTTGTTCTTTGTGAATCCTGAATACCAATTGAGCTTGTGAATCCTGAATACCAATTGGCCGCCAAATGGGTCGGGTTGTTACACCAGGTGCTAAGCAGCCCTTCGCTAGGTCTTCGATGTTGGGACCGGTAGACGAGCTAGAGGGGGGGTGATTAGCTTCGATTTTCTCCGTGATGATTTGTCGCGGCGGAAGACTCGAGCAAATGCTAACACTAAGGGTTTACTTGGTATCCACCCCGGGCGGGTGACTAATCCAAGGATCCACTCTCCTTACTCTCTCATACACTATGAAATATCTCCTTCTTGAGGTGGAGAAACCTCTTACAAGCTTCCAATAAGATACAACAAGAATCTAAGCAAATACAAAATGAAATTTTACAAGATTTACAATGATAAGCTCAAGCTTTGCTTTCCTTGCTAACTTCAAGCTTATGTTTGCCTCTAGAACCTTGAAAATGCAGCAGCAGTATTCTCCAAGGCTTCCCTTGAAATGACACTGATGAAGGAGAAGAAGAGGAGAAGAGTTGTGGCTCAAAACCTGCGTGAAAACCCTTATACCCGACGCCTAGGGTTTCCTAATCGATTACCACGTCATACTTAGCCTTTCAACGGCTAGTTTTTGAACCTGAATCAATTAGCCAATCGATTAAGACTGCCCTTAATCGATTGCTGAATCAATTCAGCACCTCTCTATGCTCTCGCGTCACACTGCAGTAATCGATCACCTGATTGATTATTGGACCCCTTAATCGATTGACCAATCGATTAAGGGAAGGTTGAATCGATTACCCAATCGATTCAGCCACCTTCTGTTCTCGCAACAAAACTCTCATAATCGATTACCCAATCGATTACAGTTCTTCTTAATCAATTACCCAATTGATTAAGATCCTTCTTAATCAATTACCCAATTGATTAAGATCCTTTCTGTTCTCGCGAGACAACAACCCAATCGATCACCCAATCGATTGAGACCAACCTAACTTGTGTTCACGGTCAACCCCTTTGACCAACCTAGATTTCACGGTCAACCCCTTTGACCAACCTGGATTTCTCCATCCTAGCTCTCAACTAGGACTTAACCTGATTCCCAACCAGGTTTGCCTAACCTTCGAGTTAGGTCTAGTCTCTCGGTAGACTTCCACCTTGCCAGCGTGCGATCTACCCGATCCACCTGGACTTCACCTAGTCCCACTAGGTCTTTTCCCATTGCCAGCGTGCGATCTCCCTGGTCCACCTGTACTTCACCTAGTCCCACTAGGTGTGCCTAGTCCCACTAGGTCTTTTCCCATGCCAACGTGTGATCTCCCCGATCCACCTGGACTTCACCTAGTCCCACTAGGTGTGCCTAGTCCTACTAGGTCTTTTCCCATGCCAGCGTACGATCTCCCCGATCCATCTGGACTTCACCTAGTCCCACTAGGTGTGCCTAGTCCCACTAGGTCTTTTCCCATGCCAGCGTGCGATCTTCCCGATCCACCTGGACTTCACCTAGTCAAGTCTCCAGTCAACCTTGACCCACTTGACATCATACGACATTCAAACATAATTATCAAACATCAAAACATCCAAACATAAGCTCACCAAGCTTATCAAACATCAGCTCACCCGAGCCTAGTCAACCTAGGTCAACCCTGACCTAACCAAGATTGCACCAGCATTCGATGCCTAGCAGTCCTTCGCTAGGTCTTAGGGTTTTGATGCCTAGCAGCCCTTCGTTAGGTGCCCAGCAGCCCTTCGCCAGGTCTTAGGGTTTCGATGCCTAACAGCCCTTCGCTAGGTGCCCAGCAGCCCTTCGCCGGGTCTTAGGGTTTCGATGCTTAGGTTAACTAGGACTTTTCTTCCACTTAGGTTACTTTTCTTTTGCTCCCCTTTGTTCGTTCAATGTATCACTGACTTAAGTGTATTGTCAAACATTAAAACACTTAGAGGAGAACATCATTGATGCAACTTACACCAACACTAACAACCTGATTTACTTGGTATCCACCCCGGACGGGTGACTAATCCAAGAATCCTTCGATGGATCAACCCCCGGATAACCTCCGGCTAGATCTGTTGCTCCTTGTGGGTGGAGAAACCTCGCCACAGCACTTTGGACACTATCTGATCATAAAAGACTACTAACTCACTTTACCCAAGCGAGTTTCGTCAAGAATCTTAGCCACCATGAAGTCCTCTTTAAATAGGACTCGGGCTGAAACCCTCGCTACCAGTCGACTGTCCCCAGGGCAGTCGACTGGTGCCACTGAAATTCGACCGTTGCACCCCCAACGTTCGAATTCTCAGCCAACTCACCAGCCACCTACCAGTCGACTGCCCACAAGGCAGTCAACTGGTTCCAGGCCAGAACCCTTCTGTGAGTTTTACCAGTCGACTGCCCCCAGGCCAATCGACTGGTCTACTCACCCACCTATGGTTACCCTTCCTGAGTACATTTCACTCCTAACCCAAGGCATCCTACACCTAACCCTCCAAGTTAGGAATTTTTTACACACCTAGCTCTCCAAGCTAGGACTTTTCACACCTAACCCTCCAAGTTAGGACATTTTCAACACGGGCTTTTTAAAGCTTTTCCAAAGCTCCCCCTACATTGGACTTACAAAGGCTTTTTAAGAACCTCTCCAAGGTTCCCCTTACGCCAAGAATGGAGCAACCATGCTCCCCCCCTTAAACTCAGCTCCCCCTAAACCTAGGGTTTCTAGCAAAGGTATATTTGGTTTTCCAACTTAAACCTAATACTTCTCCCCCTTTGCTACACATCAAAAAGACCCCAATAATATCCTAATTATTGGTTTTTTTAATCCCTAGTGATCCTAGGCATAGTGTATTAGACCCCCATACACTTGTTTCACACCATTTAGACCCAAGTCAGCTGCTGGATACCCACACCAGCCCTGACCAGTCGACTGCCCCTGTTGGCAGTCGACTGATACTCTGAAAGTCTGTTTTTCAGGCCATATTCAGAAATGCGCCAGAAATTCCACAAATCTCTAAAAATTCTCAAATTCCGTGGAGAATTTCGTGGTACCCATACCTACTTGGGAAAAATACATTCCACAATGTATCTATCTCCATTCCCATGTTGGACACAAAATCCAAAAATTTCCTATGAAAATTAAGACAAACAAGGAGGCAACCTCCCCCTTAATCTATGCCTTCTCCGAATTTTCACTTTACCTAGGTGAAGTTCTACCCAACTCAACACCATAGACTCAAATTAGGTTCTTCCCAACCTAACACCCAAGTTCTTCTCCCTTGGACACCATTAAAGGTTTGCCCCCAAGCAACCTTATCCCTAGTGCCAAGAAAAACTCAACAAAACCTTAAACAATCCTAAGGGTTTGCAAGCACACTTGCTAGGATATACCCTATCCTAGAACAATATGTTTTGATTAAGATTATCAAATGCGCTTGACTTTGGTTCAATTCTATACTTTCCTTAAGGATGGACACTTTGTATCAATTTTGAACTCAATTCATGATTCCTTGTGTTTGCCAATTCTAACCATTATCAATTTACACAAGAAATTATCCTCAATTCTTTTCCATATGTGTCCATAATATGATGAAATTTTCCTTCTTCTCTTAACATCACTTATCAAACCTCCTTGATTTTCAAAATATCAATAAAACCTTATTAAATCATGGGGTAACACTCTAGTCAAGGAATATGAAATTATAATCAAGACTTTTAACCCAAAGTCATATCCTATAATCCACATTTGAATTCTCAACATCCAAAATGGATGTTATCCTTAAACCTACTGACCAGTCGACTGCCCCTGGGGCAGTCGACTGGCAAACCTTACAGAATGGTCCCAGGGCTGAATTCACTTTGGATCAGTCGACTGTCCCTAGGGCAATCGACTGATACCTGAATTTCAGGTTTTCAACCCAATTTCAGTAATGCCTAGTTAATTCCACAAATCTCCAAAAATTATGAAATTTCGTGGGGAGATTTGTGGGGCCAATGTCTACTTGGAAAAAATACGTTTCTAAACAAATGTACTCCGGATCCCAAGATTGGCATGAAACTCAACTTATCCTAAAGTGTATAATTGAAACTCATTCCAAAAGTCTCAATTGTGATTTTTCCTCACTGTTTCTTCTTATCCTTGATTATAGTTCATTTCTATCATCGAATTACATGGTATTCACAGATTAAAACCTAATTTTACCCAATATAATCGTATTTTCTCATTTTTCTCCCTAAATTCCCTTTTAATGTGCCAAAACCTAGGATTAAGACTTACCCAAGTCTTCCAACCCTTTTTGGCACAATTCACCTAATTTCCTAGGAGAGAAACTTTTGAGATCCATTTACCATGGACCCCAAAGGCTCCTAAAGCTCCCCCTTGAGCTCTTAGCCTTAGCCATCTCCCTAGGTGACTCAATCCACACTAAGCCACACCGGTGTGCCCCCGGTGACTCTTGGCCTACAAAATGAACCTTCTTAACCTTAGACACCTTGTCTTTGGTTAAGTTGTTCCTTCTACCCTCAAATGGCACCCCCTGCTATTTTTGACCTTCTCCCTCTTGCCAAGATTATATGCTTCCCCAGCATACTTTCTTTTGTTGGCCTTGGAGGTCTTAGACCGGTATCCCAACCCCGATCTATCATAGTTGGGTTTTAAGCTACCCAACACTATGTCTAAGCCCCTAGATCCAACCGTGAATCTTTCTAGGGCCTTTTCTAATGTGTCAAGCCTTGCCCTCAAGGCTTGATTCTCCCTCTCTAGACTTTTGACTTTGGAGTCCATATGTCCACTTTGGACATTCCTCGAACTACCCATTTTCCTAGGCACATTCCTTCCCCTTTTAGGATTAGTGTCATGATCCTTAGGTCTAGAGGTCTTGGGTTGATCATGATGCATGTTTTTCTTAGGATTATGATCTACCTTATTAACCCTAGTCCTATCATTATATATAAAACTATGGTTATGCACAAATAAGCAATTTTCGTTAATTTTAGCATGCATGGATGAATGATTAACATTATTTTGAATATGCAAGGAGGAAATTGAATTACACTTTAACCTAGGGTTAGGAATTACCTCCCTTATCCTTGTAGTTCCTTCTTGTTGTGATTTTTGCTTCCTCCTTTATTCCTTCTCCCATCTCCTCAAGTGTCCCATTTTCTTGAGCTCTTTCTTTCTTGGACACTTGGTGTGGTAGTGTCCTAGCTCACCACATGTGAAGCATCGAATCCTCCTCTTCTTCTTTTGGGATTCTCCATTCCTACAACTCATATTAGATTTAAAAAGAATTGAACTTTGTTTAGATTTTACCTCCATTTTACTTTTCGGGCACGTATCCTTGTAGTGCCCCTTTTTGTTGTAACTAAAGCATGTGATGTGCTCTTTCGATTTAGCTTTGGTGGAGGTAGTGTAACGACTCAGAAAATTCTCTTAATATTTTCTTAAAATATTGAGCATGTCTAGATAATTTTCCGAGGGACCTAAAAATATTAATACAAAATGTGGTCTAGAAATCCATATTTTCTCATTTAAATTGAGAAAACTAAGTACTAATGGGCCTTATATGGGCTTTTTAGTACCATAATTATTGGAGAATTTTAGGTAGAAATTAATATAAATATAAAGGGGTTTTAATGAGAAATATTAACATAATTATGGGGGAATTTTTAGAGAATTTTAGGAATTTTGGGGAAAATAATAGAAAATAAAAGGAAAAATAAAATAAAAATAAGGTGCATGGACCAAGGATTGAACCTTAGACCTCTTGTACAACCATGCATGCTCTAACCAACTCACCTAGTAAGGGAATGTTATGAGGGAATGAAGTGGATATTGGTTAAGGCTTAGAAGAAGATGAAGGGTCATGGAGAGACTCTTCATTTGCCTCCTTAATGGGTTATAAAGAGGGGGGTTTGGGAGTTACCTTCTTCCTTCCATCAATTGCATTTTCTCTCCTCCTCCCTCCTCATTCTAGCCGAACACCACAAGGGTAGTTCTCCCTTGGAAAAGCTCCACAAGAAGGTCTCATCACCAAGATCTAAAGGTTTTCCAAGGATACAAGGGCAAGGGGGTTCAAGTGTCCAAAGGATTTGCAATTTTCTTCTCTTTTAAGGTTTAAAAATCAAGATCAACCAAGGTAAGACTCCCTCACCTGTGGTATAATAGTTCCTTATGTTTTTAACATGATATATTGGTTGGTTTTGGGATTTGATGATGAAAGGAAAAAAAAACTAAGAACCCTAGTCCTATGGGTTTCGGCCACTAGGATTTTAGGGTCCATGATGATGCTAAAAATCTTCATAATGTTGTCTAATGTACTCTCATGATGTTTAGAGATTAAATATAATTTTTGAGAATTTTTGGGGTACCCTAAGATCCCCTAGGGTTTCGGCCAACTTCAAGAACCCATGGGTAGGGTTAGGTCTAAAACTTCAAGTATGTGTTTTATGTATTATCATAATATAAGGGAGATGGAGGATGATTTATGTGAATTTTCACATGGCCTAGAGACCCTATAAGTTTCGGCCAAGATGACTAATAGGGTAGAAAGTTAGGACTTATTTCAAGTAAGGGCCCCAATGGCCCTATGGTAAGGTATGGTTGGTGTTTAATGATTGATTGGGGATTTTAATGGAATTTTTCCATGCCCCCATGGCCTTACATGTTTCGGCCAGCCCTAGGAAAGAAGGCTAAAGGTTAGGGTTAACCCTAATCATGGGCCCCAATGGCTTCCTATGGTCTCATAGATGATGTATGGTTGTTCCTTTACCTTATGCTATCTTACATGTTTATGGAATGGATGGGACTCCTCCTTATAGGTTTCGGCCATGCCTTGTATCTAGGGTTTGGGGTGGAGTTAGGGTTCAAAGAATCATGGTTTATGCTTATTATGAAGTATATATATAGGTTCAAGCATGTGGTAGAAGTTAAGTTACCTATAACCCTAACCTCAAGCACCATGTTTTATGTTTGTATGGTTATGATTGGATGCCATGCTTAATAGGGTTATTTATGAATGTCTTATGTTTTATGCTATGCACTTGGATAGTAGGTAGCACGTTTATGGAAGTCCTACCTATGTATGCTTATGTTATGTAGAGAACCATGCTATGTTATATCCTCACGTTATGTTAAGAACCATGCTATGTTATTGTGTATGTTCATGATATGAATGATGTCATGATAAGTATGTTAGGTTGATGTTCATGATAAGAATGATGCCACGATAGGTATATTAGGTTTATGTTCACGATAAGAATGATGTCATGATAGGTATGTTATGTTTATGTTCATGATAAGAACGATGCCTTGATAAGTATGTTATGTTTATGTTCATGATAAGAATGATGCATGCCATATTATATGAATAAAGATGCATACCATGTTTATGAATGAAGATAATGCTCATGCCTTCCAGGCATCATGATGCTATGCATTAAGTATGAACGATGAAAGGACAAGCATGTGTTAAGTCATGCTTTATGTAACATGGTTATGCTATGAATGTCTTATGAATGATGAAACATGTAAAGTATTTTACTTTATGAATGGGCTTGTACCGGACCGAAGTATGGGTCCAAGGGATGGGCACCTTAAGAATGCCCCGGTTATGGACTACCGACTATGCTGTCCACGGTTCTGGCACTACCGGAGCTGTGCAACAGGGATGGGCTCCTTAAGAACGCCACGGTTCTGGGACTACCGGCTATGCTATCCTTACCCTAGTAGGTCGAGGCTCGCTACCTCGGACTTGCCAGGGATGCACGCTTATGATGTATGTATGTGGTACAAGCCGGGGACCCCAATGATATGATGATTATGTTAAACATTTAAAAGTATGTTTTAAAAGTTAAGCATCCTTATGTATATGCATTCCACTCATGCATTCATTCATGTTATGCATTATGCTATGCTGATAAGATTTTATGCTTACGCGTCATGTTAAGAAATATGCTTAAGGGTAGATAATCTATGTCATGATTATGTTGAGAAGATGCTCATAAGTTATGATAGGAAGTATGCCTATGTTTATGCTGTACAGGTTGGTTTACACTTTATAGACATGTTTATACCATGTATTATGCCATGCTAGGAATGTTAATTATGTTATGTTTATATCCTGTATTATGCCATGCTAGGAATGTTTATTATGTTATGTTTATACCATGTATTATGCCATGCTAGGAATGTTTATTATGTTTATGTTTACACCATGTAGCATGCCATGCTTAGAATGTTTATTATGTTTATGTTTATACCGTGTCTCATGCCATGCTAGGAATGTTCATTTATGTTTATGTTCATGCAATGTCAAGTATATGATAAGTGATTCAAGTTGTTATGTTCTGAGTAGAGCACCAAGTATGTTAATGTTTCATGTGCTCATTATGAGATGATGAATGGTTTTTGTGAGTAGGAAAGAGTCTTACTAAGCCTGTATGCTTATAGTCTTATTTCTTTATACCGCAGATCATTCAAGGGGACAATGAGGAAGCAGCAGGAGGGCAAGAAAGCATGTGTGTGGTAGTGACTTGGCCCAGGAAACCATATGTTTATCGTTTATGCTAGAACTTTACTTTGGTCACTTATATGCTTGAATGCTTGAATAATGACTTACGGAACTCTATGATGTGATGTTAAGTATGACATGATATGATGTTTAAGTATGAAGTCAATATGCCGAGTTTCCATGTTATTATGTTAAGAATGGTAGTAGGGCATGTATGTGTAAGAATAAAGTTATTCCGCTGCCTTATGATGTCTACATGCCCTAAGTATGTTAACGTAACGCCGCTTTATGGAATGAAAAAAAAAAGCGGGCGTTACAGGTTGATATCAGAGCCGTTACCATCTCACTACACACACATCAAGCCCTCTTCCTGCCGCTTCCAAGTAAGTACCTCTTTACATATCTTATAGTAGTAAGATGTTTTATGATTTTAAGATATGCAAGTATAAACGATAGTTATGATGAAAAGTACCTTAGGATATGTAACTATGAACGATATTTTATCTTCTTTCATGAATCAAATATTTAGAAGTTAAGGGTAGGAAAAGTGATTACATATTTTAATCACTAGGGTAGAAGAAACCGAGTTGCTTGTGTTTTTCTCTGTATATATTTACGAATTGAAAAAGAAATGGTTTTGGTACTGGCTTGGGCAGGTTTAGTACTAACTATGTCATTTTTTTTTCAATTCCAGATGTTGCATGAGAACTACACTGAGAGGTGCCGCGAGCTGATGAACCGGATAGAGGAAGTTGAGTACATTCCGACCCGTGGAATTCTGGGCAACATGGGGTTATTGGATCAGCTGTTCTGGAAACTGGAGTAGGAAGGGTTTCCAGTCATGGATGATCATAGGATCGGAGCTCTGCTTCGCTCATTGCCCAATCGTGTGAGAGAGGTTGCTCATCAGATCTGGGGGCAGCACGGATGTCGTCTCTCATATACGGAATTATGTAAGCAACTTCTTCGCCATGAGTTCCCGGAAGACCTGGGGGACTCGGAGGAGGATCATGAGATGTTTGAGGAGGACCCAGAGATGTACGAAGAGGATCCCGAGAGGTACGAAGAGGATTCCGAGCTGTCCGAAGAGGATCCTGAGATATATGAGGAAGATCCCGAGCCCATCGAGGAGGATCCCGAGATGCTCGAGATGTTTGAGGAAGACCCGATGGGCGAGGACGATCTTAAGGTGTTTGAAGAAGACCCCGAGATGCTCGAGATGTTTGAGGAAGACCCCGGGATGTTTGGGGAAGACCCTGAAGTGGCTGAGGAGGTTCCCGAGAGAGAGGAAGAGGATCCGATGGAGACGGTAGAAGATCCTGAGGCAGGCCTGTTGGGACCGGGTGCATGTTGACAAGGATACGGGTTCGTAAATTTTAAAATATTTACGTGTAGCGAAAGAATTAGCATAAATAATTTCTCAAATTATTTTAACCACGTATCTAGCATGCGACCTTATGATGTGTGGATATGATCATAAATTAAAATTTTTATGGAAAAGTAAACTAATTTATTTAGTACCTCGCGTAACTCGAAGTAAGGGACGAGATCCAACCATAGCGTCCCTTGGAAGCTCCGCCTCTATTCGCGTCCACGCTGAGTTCTCTTCGGGATGACTTCGCAAAGTCACGAGTTTTGTGCCGATGAGAACTACTAGATTCTCTAAAGGCACAACTAGAATATCAAGAGAGAAGAAAGGAAACTAACCCAAGAAACGAAATCTAAATTCCGGGAAGGAAGGAGTTGCGATCCGCTTCTTCTTCTTCTTGTTTGGCTCCTTCTTGGTGGTGACAACCCACGGCAACCCTAGGAAGGGTGAGGGTGCGCCGGCCGTAGGGTGGGTGTGCGCCGGCCCTAAGGTGAGGAGGGGGGCGCCGGCCCTAGGAGGAAGAGAGAGGGAGAGAATAAGAGAGAGAGGGAGATAACTACTAGATCTCTTGATAACTCAATTAAGGAATTCAAGCCTAGCCTTGGTTCCTTTATATAGTAGCCTCTCCCTTGCCAAGTCTCCCTTTTACCGAAATTTTTCATAAGAAATTTATCCTATAAATTTTCTTATGAATTATTCCGTTTATGCCAAGTTTTATTATAACTAACTTTATAATAAAACAAATACATCTCTCCTTTTATTATGGAATAAAATTCACAAGAAATTTATAAATTTTTCTTATCATGGAAAAATCAATTCATAAATGATTTTATAAAATTAAAATAAACTGATCCATGGTTCATTTTAATTTCCATAAAAAAGAATAAATTTCTATAAATTTCTTTATATGAATTTCCTTTTATAAATCTCTTTATATAAATTTATTTATATAGATTTATTTATCCATAATTTTATAAAATAAATCGTGCTTGATTTATTTAATAAAATAAACCAAATAAATTGGTTTTCTCTCCTTGTAGTGGCCGGCCAAACCAAAGAGGGTGGGCACCCTCTTTGGCCGGCCACTTCAAGCCCAATCCCTTGCGAATTAAACTCATTTAATTCGCCTAATAAGCCTTCAAAAGACTTAGCCAATTTAAGCTTCCGTTGCGCCTCTGATAAATTCAGATTCGACTTATTTCTCTTGATCGGAAAATCCAATTTTCAACTCGTTTTAAATCCCTCGGATTACTCGTAGTGCGTGTGACTAAATAGGCTTTCGATTTATGTTGGCCGTCTATAATCAACCAATTATAGAACGATCATGAGTGGCACCTAGTAGTACATCATGACCCCCAATTAATCGAAAGATCAACGGTTTGACCTCAGAAGTAATTCTGAAACC
Source organism: Boesenbergia rotunda (assembly GCA_024364735.1). Lineage (NCBI taxonomy): Eukaryota > Viridiplantae > Streptophyta > Magnoliopsida > Zingiberales > Zingiberaceae > Boesenbergia > Boesenbergia rotunda. The sequence goes on along the minus strand of JAGFNQ010009854.1, from coordinate 20,688 downwards.
CTTCAGCAGCTCTAATGAATCGTGCCTCATTCCCTTCACCATCTTATACCCACTTGGTTCTGGACACGGTCTATGTGTGTCAGTCCCCACTAGGCTGACTACGTCACACCTAGCCCAAGTCACGTTCTCTCGTCCTTTAGATTTCTAATTACTCTCATGTATTTTAGAGACTCATACTCTAAACATGTCATGCTCTGGCCAGAGGCTTTGAGTAACAATCCGACGATAGGCCTTGGGTATACATCTCCTCGCAAGGAGTGGTGAATCCTTTGTAGGCTGTTCAAACATCTTCGGGCACTTTGGCTTATACCCAACCATCCTGGGTCCACACCTCCTTAGAGATGCTTGCTTAAGATGTTAAAGTATAAGTCTTCATGACCAAGATGACTTGAACACCGCAAGTCAAAGGAACATCGCACTTAAGCTGTAGTAAGAACTTTCATTGACATATCTATATGTAGATTACCATATGAAGTTTTACAGTCAGTTACTCCAATGAACTAGTTCCCTTAACTAGCATTCATGTTTATCTCCGGACATCCCAATGTCACCAGCCAGTGAGAATCAGCTGATTAGAGAATAACCCATGCTAGTCTCAACAGAATTGATAGTGTCTGTATTTATCAATTCATCGACTAGAGATATTTTCAATACTTCACAATTCCACATGTAGAGATAATCACTAGTTGTGATTCCATTACAAATTCTCTCATGCTGTGAATTGTATTGCGGACATTCAGTAGATGAGTTTAAGATCCCAATCAAATACACAAGCATGTATACTCAAATAGTGAATTTTCATTTATTAAAATAAATGTTTACAATCATAAGGCGATTGCCTTAGGACACTTCTCTCATATTACTAACAAACTCCCACTTGGCCTAATGTCAATCGCTACGGTATCCAATACCACAGGCTCTAACATGACCCTCAAACTTGCTCTGAGGCAAGGCCTTAGATAAAGGATCCACTAAATTCCTTTCAGTGGGAATTTTCTCAATTTGTATATCATTCCTACTTATAATCTCTCTGATCAGATGATAGCTGCGAAGCACATGTTTGGATCGCTGATGAGACCTTGGTTCCTTTGCTTGTGCAATAGCTCCATTGTTGTCATAGTAAACTGGCACTGCTTCATCAATGGTTGGAACCACACCAAGTTCGGAGACAAACTTCTTGATCCAGACTGCTTCCTTTGCTGCTTCCGAAGCTGCGATATATTCCGCTTCCATGGTAGAATCCGGTACGGTGTCGTGTTTGGAACTCTTCCAACTTATTGCACCTCCATTCAAAGTAAATACGTATCCAGACTGAGATTTGGAGTCATCCTTATCTGTTTGGAAACTGGCATCTGTATACCCACGTATTACCATATCTCCTTCTCCATATATTAGGAACACATCCTTAGTTCTTCTTAAGTACTTAAGGATTGTCTTGACATCCGCCCAATGATCCATTCCTGGATCCGACTGGTATCTGCTTGTGACACTCAGAGCATACGATACATCGGGCCTTGTACATAACATAGCATACATGATAGATCCTATCGCGGATGCATAAGGAATCTTATTCATGCAAATCCTCTCGTCTTCTGTGCGCGGACACATAGACTTTGAAAGGTTGATCCCATGCCTGATGGGAAGGTAACCTTTCTTGGATTCCGACATGCTAAACCTTTTTAGCACTCGGTCTATATATGTAGACTGCGAAAGACCAAGCAACCGTTTTGATCTATCTCTATAGATTCTAATCCCAAGGATATAGGTTGCTTCTCCCAGGTCTTTCATGGAGAAAGTTTTGGACAACCAAATTTTAACTGTCTGTAAGACTGATATATCGTTTCCTATAAGTAATATGTCATCGACATATAATACTAGGAATACGACTGCACTCCCACTAACCTTCTTGTACACACAAGGTTCATCAGGATTTTGTGAGAAATCAAACTCTTTGATTGTCTCATCAAAACGGATGTTCCAGCACCTGGATGCTTGCTTCAGCCCATATATGGATCGTCGAAGCTTGCATACTTTGGTTTTATCAACCGATGTGAAACCTTCAGGTTGTATCATGTATACATCCTCAAGCAGGTTTCCATTAAGGAAAGCTGTTTTCACATCCATTTGCCATATCTCATAATCATAATGAGCTGCTATGGCTAGGAGCATCCGAATGGATTTAAGCATAGCTACTGGCGAATAGGTTTCATCATAATCAATTCCTTATTTTTGACGATATCCTTTTGCCACTAATCTAGCCTTAAAGGTAACTACATTACCTTCCATGTCGGTTTTCTTCTTGAAAACCTACTTGCACCCTATGGGCTTAATTCCTTCAGGTGGGTTAACCAAGTCCCATACTTGATTTTCGTACATGGAATCCATTTCCGACTTCATGGCTTCAAGCCATTTGTCCCTTTCTGAACATCTCAAAACATCTTCATAACTGATAGGTTCGTCATCGCTTATGAGTAGCACGTCGTTCGATTCACTTATGAGAAATCTGTATCTCTCTGGAATATTGCGTGTCCTATCAGACCTACGAAGAGGTGGTGTTGTTTTAGGTTCAACTGATAGCTCATCATTATGAGTTATTGGTTGTGGGTCTAGACTAGGTGTCTCTGTAATGTCTATTGGAGTTTCTTAAACTTCATCAAGTTCAATACCACTCCCACTGTTTTCTTGTAAAAGAAATTCTCTTTCCAGAAATACAGCATGCCTTGAAACAAACACCTTTTGTTCCAAGGGATGATAGAATTGGTAACCCTTTGGTTCCTTAGGGTATCCAATAAATAGACATTTATCAGACTTAGCATCCAATTTGTCTGATACAGTCCGCTTCACATAAGCAGGACAACCCCATATCTTAAGGTGAGTTAAGTGGGGTTTCTTATTATTCCACCTCTCATATGGAGTAGTAGAGACTACCTTGGTCGGGACTCTGTTTAGCAAGTAAACAGTTGTCTTTAGTGCATAGCCCCAAAAGGATTTTGGAAGAGTTGCATGATTCATCATCGACCTAACCATGTCCATCAAGGTTCAGTTGTGCCTCTCAGATACACCATTATGCTGTGGAGTATATGGCGAAGTCCATTGGGACAATATCCTATTGTCCCTAAGATAATCTTGAAACTCTTGACTCAAGTATTCACCACCCCGATCGGATCGAACTATCTTAATACTTTTGCCAAGCTGTTTCTCTACTTCATTTCTGAACTCTTTGAATTTCTCAAAGGCTTCAGATTTGTGTTTCATCAAGAACACATACCCGAATCGTGAGTGATCATCGATAAAGGTGATGAAGTAGCTATAGCCTCCTTGTGCAAGAGTTGACATTGGTCCGCATACATCAGTATGTATTAGACCAAGCAATTCTCCCACTGGATTACTTTTTCCGGAAAAGGGTAATTTGGTCATCTTGCCTTTTAAGTGTCACGCCCCGAGGAGTCGCTCGTCCGATACCGACCGGACAGCTACTCCCTCGTCTCGGCGGACAATTCAACAACCAGACCACCATGACTACCTCAGCCAGCTTGTACCGCAGCCTATAGGGCTGGAACAAGCGACTGTATAAATCGAAAACAAAAACGGCAATGATGACAAAGCTGCGTACCGGTACGACTTACAACACACGCAAAACACAAGGCCTCCATGGCTCACAAACGTACAACTATATCGCCGTGTAAAATGGCAAAATCAAACACGAATATAGCAGCGGAAAAGCAAAGTATAAGAAACAGAAAACGGGTACCAACATGTACCACCACATAGTAAAAGAGACATCCCGGAATCATCTCGATGAAATACGCGAACTGGGACAGGCTGCCGGGCACTCCAGACCATCATCCTGAAATAAAAACAGGGAGCTAACGGGGTGAGTCCTAAGAACTCAGCGAATACAGACTGATATGCACAGAAGATAATAATAGCAGTAAGTCACTGTCTATCTATCTACCACAATACTGAAGATAACTGCAGTAAACAGAAATGCGGAACTGAACTATAAACAGTAAGGAACTACATACCTACCTGCGTCGACCCAAACCCGGTAGTATGCATGTCAATCAAGTGCAACAATCATTGCAGCAAACACAACCAAGTGCAGAGATGCAGAGCATGCTCATGATGCAACATGGGTCACCCCTGACGCCAGTCGGTGTAGGTCGCAGTGCACGCGAACCGAGTGGGTAGGGCTCTGACCTGGTCTTCCCTGCACGAACAGACGGTCTATGAGGCGGTGCACGCGAGACCGAATGGGTAGGGTCGGAGACCATAAACGTACCCCACCATCGGGTGAAGTAACGCTCTAAACGTCCCTGCTATCATCGGATAGGTAGGGGACCTGCTGCAGTGCCCGGGTCCGCCAACGGGGCTGCACGACAAGTCATGTGGCAGGTCTGACGGCCCATCTCAACCACTAGGGGAGTCAAAGGTCGCCTACATATGCCTCTACACGAGCAGCAAGTACGACGACCCATCTCAACCTCCAGGGAGTCAAAGGTCGTCCCCTATGCTACGTGCAATAATGATGCGTGTCACTATCCCATGCATCATCCACTATCTAACCCTGCTGTCATCTACATGATATGCAGTAGTCCATATAACCGGTATGCACCAATACCTAAATCCTAGCGTAAGGTATAAGGTAACTATGCATCATCAATCCATACAGATATCGTAAGCAATAAAGCTAACGAATACAACTACCGAAGCAAAAGCACAGAGATATCAATATCAGGTATCCCTACTGCTAACTATGTCTAGCTATGCATAAACAGAAGTACCCGCCTCGATATGTAGAAGACCGTGTGACGAGAACCACCCGTCCAAAATAATAGTCGTGACGCGCAGACCACGTCAATGCCCTGCATCAAACACAAATAACAGATACAACTTAGCTAATTGTATAATTTACAAATCAGCTAAGATACACACCACTAATATTGGGATCAACTCCTAAAACGGTTCAAGGTATAATCTCCTAACAGAGCAGAGCAGTTTCATCTACATGGACCAAATCAACTAACGACACAATACCAAATCAGCACTAATCCACCAGAATCGAATTCCAAAATCCAACAGGTCAAGCACAATTCATTCCACTCTTATCATCAGCAACCCTAATCAAAGCACTACACTCCCAGAGGACTACGGTTACAGTCAACAGATCGAGACAAGAAAACACCAAACAAAGACCTAATACGAACAGATCATCTACAACCCAGTCAAACAGAGAAAAGAAATTCTAATCCCAATCAAGAACAGACACCAAACTACAATACTCGGATCAACCATCATCCACACTGATCACTGATAGGAACTTAGCTTACCTTAGCTGAACACAAGAACTCTGCTCGGATCAGAAACATAGCATGCCAAAGAAAATCCAAGGACAGGAACCCAAACACAGAGAAGGATACAAATTGATCCAAGCTCGCAGAGAGGAGTTCGAATAAACAGATTAAATTCAGAATCTCAATCCATAATCTCGATCATTTCCTAGCACCCGATCGCATACAAAATCTAAATCAAGATGACCGTAAGAGATCATACCGTTGCAAACCCTAGATCCTCACCTGAATCGCCACGAGCTGGAAGAAGAAAAGCCCGGTGATCTTACTTGCTCCTTGCTCGGATCTGATGACAAGCCCTTACTCCCAACGAGCCCTCTGACTCAGACAAAGAATGGAAACCCGATCGCCCAGAAGAGAATCGACAAAAGGCCTAAAAGATCGCCAAGAGGATAACCAACCTCTAAGAATCCACCGTGCCCTAGATCCATAGAACACAAAGGTTCGCCCAAATCAAGATCCCGACCACGATCGAAAACCATTCGAAAACGTGAAACAGCAACCACTCAAAGAACCAAATCTTACCTGATGGAGGGCAGCAGCAATAAAGCAGCGAAGCTAGGGCAAAGAACCGCGTCAATGCTCGGCACACGACAACTGCTTCAGCAAGGCAGCGATCGAGAGCTAAGGTCTCCCCTACAACCAACGGTGTCTACTCCTCATCAACCGACGGCGATGGCTCGTACTCACAGCGGCGTCGGGCGGAGGCTGTGGTCGGATGAAGAGGAAGAGGAGAAGGCGTCGAGGAAATCATCCACCGGCTAGGGCACGCGAAACATAAAGGGGTGGCTTTTTACAGAAAACCCCTTCTATTTCCTTCGAAATCCAAGATATGCCCTCCAAATCTGGCTATTCGCATAATGGCCCTCAAGTTTCAAAAATTTTACATTTTAGTCCCTCGAAATTTTCTGTATTTTTACATTAAGCATGATTCGCATGTATCAAATGAACCGGGTTCAAATGATTCCAAAATTCTACATCGGTGTAATTCGGTCATGCGTTTCTTACTTACATGGCCAAGACGGCAATGCCAAGTGTAGGAGTCTATTCGATTATCTATTCGAGCACGTTTGTTGCTAACTTCGATATTGAAAACGTCACTGGATAAATCTAACGTGTAGATACCATTGCACAAAGTTTCATTCTCATAAAGAACGCCATTTAAAGTTATGTTACAACAATTGTTACTAAAAGTTAAATGATAACCGTTTTCATTCAAACATGAAATAGATACAATGTTCTTTATTAATGAAGGAACAAAATAACAATTATTCAATTCTAAAACACGTCTAGTGGGGAGCTTTAGCAAATATGTTCCGATGGCAACAGCAGCAATCTTTGCTCCATTTCCAACTCGTAAATTTGCTTCTCCTTTGACGAGTCTTCTTCTATTCCTTAGCCCATGTATGTCATTACACATATGTGAGCTACACCCAGTATCAAGTACCCAGGTATTTGAGGAAATAGAGTGACATTCAATAACGAAGATATCTGAAGAGGATGGGGCATCAGATGCCTTATTCTTCAAGGACTCAAGATAAACCTTGCAGTTTCTTCGCCAGTGACCCTCCTTGCCACAATGATGGCAAGTTCCTTTTGGTTTCTTTTCAGTCTTTTTGGCCTTTTTCTTCTTTCCTTTATTCTGTTCTTTGGCCTTCCTCTTAGAACCTTTCTTCGAGGAACCAACTAACAGTACCGTCTTTTGATCCTGCTTTACAGAAGGCTCTTACAGTCTTCAGCAGGTTGAGCAACTCAGGAAACTGGTCTGGAGTTGCATTTTCAGGAGGACGGTTGGGAGGTTGATCTTCAAGGACATAAGCAAGCTTTTCTGCCTTGAGGATTATCCTCAGGTTTCTAAGCCTGTCCATGAAGTTTGGCCTAGTCAGTTTATTGGTGTCCAAAATGGAACACAAATTCAGAGAAGACATGATCGAGTGATTATCCTAGAAATACAAATTGAGCTTATGTGAGAAGAATGATAAAGAATGCATCAACATACATTAATTAAATCATATTTATTTTTCGAATTGAATAACCCTTTTTATCAATTCGGGAGATCGTAGGAACATCTCCAAATAGGTTGATATCCAACCATAGATAAGAACAACCATGGCTGTGGCCATCAAGTTTTTCTTAGCTATGAAGGTAGGTAATTATACCGATTACATATCACATATATGTAACTATCACTTTATGCTATCAACTAATTGAATGTTTGCATAAATCATTGGGTTGTTAACTCATTAACAAGTATGCAACATTATACATAGCACCCAACTGCACCTCTCTTTACATCGACCTTGGCTGTGGCACAACAAATCGATGCTCCAAGCTTAAGGCTGACCCATTAATCAAGAAATAGTTTTAATATGGTTGGAGCTCATTCAACCGTTTAGTCAGGCTTGGATGTGTCCAACAACCATAACTAAGGATTGACCTCTGACTCCAACTATATTAATCATAAACTAATTCCATGGTTTGAACATGTTGAGGTTCAAGCTGGGCATGGATGTGTCCATCAACCCAAACGAGAAACAAAACTCCGGTTCTAACCATATTAATGGAAGGTGTTGGCCTTAATATTTTGTAAGGGGTTTTGGGTCTCATCCTTTCCTTTTATGCACATTCATGACATATAATTATGTCATGACTAACGATTTCCTTAATAAAGTATGTATGTGACTTAATTTATCAAGTCTCATTAATTGAATTAGGAACCGGATTTCCTAATTCTAATTTCATACTTTATTCAAGGAATTGTTTTGGGAAACAATTTCCTAAATTGTCATAATCAATTTCGGAAATAATATGTTTAAGGCTTTGATTTCTCTAAATCAAATCTTATCAAATTAAGAGATAAATTCCCTTAATTCAACCACATATTATTTTCATGAAAATCTCATTTAAGAAAATTCTATAGGAAACCATTTTCCTAATTAATTTTGGAGACAACAATATGTAGAGCATCACCTCTTAAATCAAATTTCTAAGATTTGATCACATATTTTATTCATGGATTAATTAATTACAACAAATGGTTTTCTAAGGGTGGCTCCCCGAGGCTCAGATACCCAAAGTAAAGTAATTTGTCGTAAATCCAATTTGGTCCGTTTCGGAAACGCAACCAAATCAAACATGACAATTTCATTCAAAATTGGAAAATTAAATTACAACAACAAACTTTAAATTGGACGGCTCCCCGAGGCTCAATCCAAAGTAAAGAATTTTGTTAATAATTTAAAACCAATTCGAATTTAATTTTCAATTAATGATCCATAAATTTGTCTAGACTTTCTTGAAAGAAAGTGCCCAAAATCGCGAGATTTCATAATAGGTTTTCAGAATAATTGTAAGTTTCTGGTACAAAGAAAACTTACATATTTCCAAAATTGGAAAATTTCCAAAATAGGAAATTTCCAAAATTGGAAAGTTTCCAAAGATGGGAAGTTTTCACAATTATCATAAAATTTCAGAAACTAGGATATTTCAAAAGTTTGTGAAATTTCATGAGGATTTCCAAACTTTGAAATTCCTAAATCTAAAATTTATCATAATTAGAAAGTTTCTATAATTGGAAAATTTTCCAAAATTGAGATCATGACAAAGTTTTCCGCAAAACAATTATATGATTATGTCAAACAATAACCGGCTCTGATACCACTGTTGGGACCGGGTGCATGTTGAAAAGGATACGGGTTCGTAAATTTTAAAATATTTACGTGCAGCGGAAGAATTAGCATAAATAATTTCTCAAATTATTTTAACCACGTATCTAGCATGCGACCTTATGATGTGTGGACATGATCATAAATTAAAATTTTTGCGGAAAAGTAAACTAATTTACTTAGTACCTCGCGTAACTCGAAGTAAGGGACGAGATCCAACCGTAGCGTCCCTTGGAAGCTCCGCCTCTATTCGCGTCCATGCCGAGTTCTCTTCGGGATGACTTCGCAAAGTCACGAGTTTTGTGCCGACGAGAACTACTAGATTCTCTAAAGGCACAACTAGAATATCAAGAGAGAAGAAAGGAAACTAACCACCGAGAAACGGAATCTAAATTTCGGGAAGGAAGGAGTTGCGATCCGCTTCTTCTTCTTCTTGTTTGGCTCCTTCTTGGTGGTGACAACCCACGGCAACCCTAGGAAGGGTGAGGGTGCGCCGGCCCTAGGGTGGGTGTGCGCCGGCCCTAGGGTGAGGAGGGGGGCGCCGACCCTAGGAGGAAGAGAGAGGGAGAGAATAAGAGAGAGAGGGAGAGAACTACTAGATCTCTTGATAACTCAATTAAGGAATTCAAGCCTAGCCTTGGTTCCTTTATATAGTAGCCTCTCCCTTGCCAAGTCTCCCTTTTAACGGAATTTTTCATAAGAAATTTATCCTATAAATTTTCTTATGAATTATTCTATTTATGCCAAGTTTTATTATAACTAACTTTATAATAAAACAAATACATCTCTCCTTTTATTATGGAATAAAATTCACAAGAAATTTATAAATTTTTCTTATCATGGAAAAATCAATTCATAATTGATTTTATAAAATTAAAATAAACCGATCCATGGTTCATTTTAATTTTCATAAAAAAGAATAAATTTCTATAAATTTCTTTATATGAATTTCCTTTTATAAATCTCTTTATATAAATTTATTTATATAGATTTATTTATCCATAATTTTATAAAATAAATTGCGCTTGATTTATTTAATAAAATAAACCAAATAAATTGGTTTTCTCTCCTTGTTGTGGCCGACCAAACCAAAGAGGGTGGGCACCCTCTTTGGCCGGCCACTTCAAGCCCAATCCCTCGCGAATTAAACTCATTTAATTCGCCCAATAAGCCTTCAAAAGACTTAACCATTTTAAGCTTCCGTTGCGCCTCTGATAAATTCAGATTCGACTTATTTCTTTTGATCGGAAAATCCAATTTTCAACTCGTTTTAAATCCCTCGGATTACTCGTAGTGCGTGTGACTAAATAGGCTTTCGATTTATGTTGGCCGTCTATAATCAACCAATTATAGAACGATCATGAGTGGCACCTAGTAGTACATCATGACCCCTAATTAATCGAAAGATCAACGGTTTGATCTCAGAAGTAATTCTGAAACCCTTCAGCAGCTCTAATGAATCGTGCCTCATTCCCTTCACCATCTTATACCCACTTGGTTCAGGACACGGTCTATGTGTGTCAGTCCCCACTAGGCTGACTACGTCACACCTAGCCCAAGTCACGTTCTCTCGTCCTTTGGATTTCTAATTACTCTCATGTATTTTAGAGACTCATACTCTAAACATGTCATGCTCTGGCCAGAGGCTTTAAGTAACAATCCGACGATAAGCCTTGGGTATACATCTCCTCGCAAGGAGTGGTGAATCCTTTGTAGGCTGTTCAAACATCTTCGGGCACTTCGGCTTATACCCAACCATCCTGGGTCCACACCTCCTTAGAGATGCTTGCTTAAGATGTCAAAGTATAAGTCTTCATGACCAAGATGACTTCAACACCGCAAGTCAAAGGAACATCGCACTTAAGCTACAGTAAGAACTTTCATTGACATATCTATATGTAGATTACCATATGATGTTTTACAGTCAATCACTCCAATGAACTAGTTCCCTTAACTAGCATTCATGTTTATCTCCGGACATCCCAATGTCACCAGCCAGTGAGAATCAGCTGATTTGAGAATAACCCATGCTAGTCTCAACAGAATTGATAGTGTCCGTATTTATCAATTCATCGACTAGGGATATTTTCAATACTTCACAATTCCACATGTAGAGATAATCACTAGTTGTGATTCCATTACAAATTATCTCATGCTGTGAATTATATTGCGGACATTCAGTAGATGAGTTTAAGATCCCAATCAAATACACAAGCATGTATACTCAAATAGTGAATTTTCATTTATTAAAATAAATATTTACAATCATAAGGCGATTTCCTTAGGACACTTCTCTCATATTACTAACAAGGTCAAGGAGAGATGAACGAAGGAGTGGCAGGGACTGCTATGATGTTCTTTGTTATGGGTATGATGGCGGGCCATCTAGCTCACTGAGGATAGTTTTGTATATAGACTTATAAGACTTAATAAATAAATTTTTAGTGATATAATAAATAAGACCTTATCTACCCTATAGTAACCATACAACAAATATGGGCTAATGCAATTCATAAACACAGGTTGAGGACTAATGTTTTGGAAGCATAAGGTGAGTCGGTTTACCCCGAATCACAATAAGTATATGATTATGATTATGATGTATGCGTGCAAGTATATCATGGAGTTAACCCTGACAATACTACCCACGCTATGTGAGGACATATTGGGAAAAAAACAAAATGGTGATCTGAGTCTCCAGAAAATAAAACAGGAGATCCTAGAAGGAAAGAGCGATGGTTTTCATATCGCCAAAGGGGGAGTACTCTACCTTAGGGATCGTCTATGTATCCCTAATGATCCGGAGCTTCGAAAGGAGATACTGGCAGAAGCTCACGGAACCCCTTATTCGATGCATCCAGGATCCACCAGGATGTATCAAGATCTGAAAGAGAAGTTTTGGTGGTCAGGTATGAAGAGGGATGTGGCTCAGCATGTTAGTACTTGCAGGACTTGCCAGCAAGTAAAGGCAGAACATCAGCGACCCGGAGGAGTTCTGCAGCCACTCGCGATTCCGGAGTGGAAATGGGAAGACATCTCTATGGATTTTATTTCGGGGCTTCCCAGGACTACGAACGGGATGCAATATGGGTAATTGTGGATAGGCTGACAAAGTCTGCTCACTTCTTGGCGATCAAGATAACTTATTCGATTGAGCAACTGGCTCAATTATACGTTAAGGAAGTAATTAGGCTTCATGGAGTTCCCAAGACCATCATCTCTGATAGGGATGGTCGCTTTACTTCGCATTTTTGGGAATGCGTTCAGAAGTCCCTCGGTACTAAATTGTGATTTAGCATCGCCTTTCACCCTCAGACTGACGGGCAAACAGAACGGGTGAATCAAATACTAGAAGATATGTTGAGAACTTGTGGCCTGGATTTCAAGGGAAGTTGGTGTCGATATCTATGCTTGGCGGAATTTGCTTACAACAATAGCTACCAAGCTACTATCGGAATGGCACCTTATGAAGCCTTGTATGGGAGGGGATGTAGGTCTCCGATCTGTTGGTACGAGGGTGGTGAAAAGAAGGAAATGGGGCTCACAACGGATGTTATCGACAGCGCCACCCGAGCTATACAGAATATTCGACAACGGATAGAAACTGCCCAGAGCCAGCAGAAGAGTTATGCCGTTGTCCGGCGTAGACCACTGGAATTTAATGTTGGAGATTGAGTATTTCTCAAAGTGGCTCCTATGAAGGGGGTGACAAGATTTGGGAAGAAAGGAAAGCTAAGTCCGCGCTATGTGGGGCCGTACCTAATTATAAAAAGAGTCGGTAAAGTGGCATATGAGCTGGAGTTGCCTCCAGAGATGTTAGCTATCCATAACGTATTCCATGTGTCCCTGCTTAAAAAGTGTATCCCAAATATGGACCAAGTGATCGAACCACAGACAATACAAGTGCAGGAGGACCTGAGCTATGAAAGCAGGCCTATCCAGATCTTGGATCACGAAGTCAAGAAGCTAAGGAGTAAGGAAGTACCCTTGGTCAAGGTTCTATGGCAAAGTCAGCGGTTCGAAGAAGCTACCTGGGAACGCGAGGACGAGATGAAGCGCAAGTACCCGGAGTTATTCTAAGTTCGAGGACGAACTTTCACGAGGTATGGGGGATTGTAACGACCCGGAAAATTCTCTTAATATTTTCTTAAAATATTGAGCATGTCTAGATAATTTTCCGAGGGACCTAGAAATATTAATACAAAATGTGGCCTAGAAATCCATATTTTCTCATTTAAATTGAGAAAACTAAGCACTAATGGGCCTTATATGGGCTTTTTAGTACCATAATTATTGGAGAATTTTAGGTAGAAATTAATATAAATATAAAGGGGTTTTAATGAGAAATATTAACATAATTATGGGGGAATTTTTAGAGAATTTTAGGAATTTTGGGGAAAATAATAGAAAATAAAAGGAAAAATAAAATAAAAATAAGGTGCATGGACCAAGGATTGAACCTTGGACCTCTTATACAACCATGCATGCTCTAACCAACTCACCTAGCAAGGGAATGTTATGAGGGAATGAAGTGGATATTGGTTAAGGCTTAGAAGAAGATGAAGGGTCATGGAAAGACTCTTCATTTGCCTCCTTAATGGGTTATAAAGAGGGGGGTTTGGGAGTTACCTTCTTCCTTCCATCAATTGCATTTTCTCTCCTCCTCCCTCCTCATTCTAGCCGAACACCACAAGGGTGGTTCTCCCTTGGAAAAGCTCCACAAGAAGGTCTCATCACCAAGATCTAAAGGTTTTCCAAGGATACAAGGGCAAGGGGGTTCAAGTGTCCAAAGGATTTGCAATTTTCTTCTCTTTTAAGGTTTAAAAATCAAGATCAACCAAGGTAAGACTCCCTCACCTGTGGTATAATAGTTCCTTATGTTTTTAGCATGATATATTGGTTGGTTTTGGGATTTGATGTTGAAAGGAAAAAAAACCAAGAACCCTAGTCCTATGGGTTTCGGCCACTAGGATTTTAGGGTCCATGATGATGCTAAAAATCTTCATAATGTTGTTTAATGTACTCTCATGATGTTTAGAGATTAAATATAATTTCTGAGAATTTTTGGGGTACCCTAGGATCCCCTAGGGTTTCGGCCAACTTCAAGAACCCATGGGTAGGGTTGGGTCTAAAACTTCAAGTATGTGTTTTATGTATTATCATGATATAAGGGAGATGGAGGATGATTTATGTGAATTTTCACATGGCCTAGAGACCCTATAGGTTTCGGCCAAGATGGCTAATAGGGTAGAAAGTTAGGACTTATTTCAAGTAAGGGCCCCAATGGCCCTATGGTAAGGTATGGTTGGTGTTTAATGATTGATTGGGGATTTTAATGGAATTTTTCCATGCCCCATGGCCTTACATGTTTCGGTCAGCCCTAGGAAAGAAGGCTAAAGGTTAGGGTTAACCCTAATCATGGGCCCCAATGGCTTCCTATGGTCTCATAGATGATGTATGGTTGTTCCTTTACCTTATGCTATCTTACATGTTTATGGAATGGATGGGACTCCTCCTTATAGGTTTCGGCCAAGCCTTGTATCTAGGGATTGGGGTGGAGTTAGGGTTCGAAGAATCATGGTTTATGCTTATTATGAAGTATATATATAGGTTCAAGCATGTGGTAGAAGTTAAGTTACCTATAACTCTAACCTCAAGCACCATGTTTTATGTTTGTATGGTTATGATTGGATGTCATGCTTAATAGGGTTATTTATGAATGTCCTATGTTTTATGCCATGCACTTGGATAGTAGGTAGCACGTTTATGGAAGTCCTACCTATGTATGCTTATGTTATGTAGAGAACCATGCTATGTTATATGCTCATGTTATGTTAAGAACCATGCTATGTTATTGTGTATGTTCATGATATGAATGATGCCATGATAAGTATGTTAGGTTGATGTTCATGATAAGAATGATGCCATGATAAGTATATTAGGTTTATGTTCACGATAAGAATGATGTCATGATAGGTATGTTATGTTTATGTTCATGATAAGAACGATGCCATGATAAGTATGTTATGTTTATGTTCATGATAAGAATGATGCATGCTATGTTATATGAATAAAGATGCATATCATGTTTATGAAAGAAGATGCATACCATGTTTATGAATGAAGATAATGCTCATGCCTTCCAGGCATCATGATGCTATGCATTAAGTATGAACGATGAAAGGACAAGCATGTGTTAAGTCATGCTTTATGTAACATGGTTATGCTATGAATGTCTTATGAATGATGAAACATGTAAAGTATTTTACTTTATGAATGGGCTTGTACCGGACCGAAGTATGGGTCCAAGGGATGGGCACCTTAAGAACGCCCCGGTTATGGACTACCGACTATGCTGTCCACGGTTTTGGCACTACCGGAGCTGTGCAACAGGGATGGGCTCCTTAAGAACGCCTCAGTTCGGGGACTACCGGCTATGCTGTCCTTACCCTAGTAGGTCGGGGCTCACTACCTCGGACTTGCTAGGGATGCGCGCTTATGATGTATGTATGTGGTACAAGCCGGGGACCCCAATGATATGATGATTATGTTAAACATTTAAAAGTATGTTTTAAAAGTTAAGCATCCTTATGTATATGCATTCCACTCATGCATTCATTCATGTTATGCATTATGCTATGCTGATAAGATTTTATGCTTACGCTTCATGTTAAGAAATATGCTTAAGGGTAGATAATCTATGTCATGATTATATTGAGAAGATGCTCATAAGTTATGATAGGAAGTATGCCTATGTTTATGCTGTACAGGTTGGTTTACACTTTATAGACATGTTTATACCATGTATTATGCCATGCTAGGAATGTTAATTATGTTATGTTTATATCCTGTATTATGACATGCTAGGAATGTTTATTATGTTATGTTTATACCATGTATTATGTCATGCTAGGAATGTTTATTATGTTTATGTTTACACCATGTAGCATGTCATGCTTAGAATGTTTATTATGTTTATGTTTATACCATGTCTCATGCCATGCTAGGAATGTTCATTTATGTTTATGTTCATGCCATGTCAAGTATATGATAAGTGATTCAAGTTGTTATGTTCTGAGTAGAGCACCAAGTATGTTAATGTTTCATGTGCTCATTATGAGATGATGAATGGTTTTTTTGAGTAGGAAAGAGTCTTACTAAGCCTGTGTGCTTATAGTCTTATTTCCGTATACCGCAGATCATTCAAGGGGACAATGAGGAAGCAGCAGGAGGGCAAAATAGCATGTGTGTGGTAGTGACCTGGCCCAGGAAACCATATGTTTATCGTTTATGCTAGAACTTTACTTTGGTCACTTATATGCTTGAATGCTTGAATAATGACTTATGGAACTCTATGATGTGATGTTAAGTATGACATGATATGATGTTTAAGTATGAAGTCAATATGCCGAGTTTCCATGTCATTATGTTAAGAATGGTAGTAGGGCATGTATGTGTAAGAATAAAGTTATTCCGCTGTCTTATGATGTCTACATGCCCTAAGTATGTTAACGTAATGCCGCTTTATAGAAAGAAAAAAAAAAGCGGGCGTTACAGGTAGAAGCTTCTTCTTGTTCTTGTATGATTGAGGGTCTCTCCTCCCCCTCAATCCTTGAAGTTGATGCTTCCTCTTCTTCTCTTGAGGTGGATGCCCTCTCACTCTCTTCTTCTTCTTTACTTGAGGATGTGGACGTTTCTTCCTCTTTAGATGTTGACACTTCCATTCCTTTGGGTACTTCCATTAGTTGAGCCCGGGTAGGTTTTTTATGAAATTCTTCTACTTTGATCCACAATTCATGTGCATTTTTGTACGCCCCTACACCACTCAAAACATTAGTAGGCAAAACATTAATCATTATACTAGTTACCTTTTCGTTTGCCTTGGATTGATCTTGTTGTTCTTGATTCCAATATCTTGGCCTAAGCCTCTTCCCGTGCTTATCCATTGGAATCTCGAACGGCTCTTCTATGATCATCCTACACATCCAATCTATGCTAAGCCACATCTTCATTCTATCTCTCCAATATGCAAAATCTTCATGGACATATATTGGTGGTGAGTTTATATCGTCCCCGAATTTGTCCTCCATTGTTCTTCTTCCTCTAGTGTGCACTCCCTCGATGGTTAGTCCAATCAAGAGCGGTCCTCGCTCTGATACTAACTGATGGATCGCTTGGCGTGCTAGAGGGGGGTGAATAGCACTTTTTCGGTCGTTTCTCTACAAAGTCGTTAGCGCAGCAGAAATAATAATATGCAAACGAATACAATAGCAATACTAACAACCTGATTTACTTAGTATCCACCCCGGACGGGTGACTAATCCAAGAATCCTTCGGTGGATCAACCCCCGGATAACCTCCGGCTAGATCTGTCGCTCCTTGTGAGTGGAGAAACCTCGCCACAGCACTTTGGACGCTATCTGATCACAAAAGACTACTAACTCACTTTACCCAAGCGAGTTTCGTCAAGAATCTTAGCCACCACGAAGTCCTCTTTAAATAAGACTCGGGCTGAAACCCTCGCTACCAGTCGACTGCCCCCAGGGCAGTCGACTGCCCCCAGGGCAGTCGACTGGTGCCACTGAAATTCGACAGTTGCACCCCAACGTTCGAATTCTCAGCTAACTCACCAGCCACCTACCAGTCGACTGCCCACAGGGCAGTCGACTGGTCCCTGGCCAGAACCCTTCTGTGAGTTTTACCAGTCGACTGCCCCCAGGCCAGTCGACTGGTCTACTCACCCACCTAAGGTTATCCCTCCTGAGTACATTTCACTCCGCACTCAAACCTTAGGATTTCCCGAGTACAATCACACAACACTCGTACCCTCACGACTCGACTGACTCCTCATCCGCAGCCTCGACTATTTCCTTCGCGCCCTCTTCATCTTCGGCTCCCGTCCCTCGGATGCATGCAAGCCTCCAGCTTGCCTCCATGCCATCCTTCACGCATGCCTCAAAGCCCGCGCCCATCAGCTCATCGTCCCTGCTCTCCAAGGTCCCTCAGGTGCGCACACAAGCCCACGGCTTGCCTCCATGCCATCCTTCACGCATGCCTCGAAGCCCGCGCCCATCAGCTCATCGTCCCTACTCTCCAAGGTCCCTTAGGTGCGCACACAAGCCCACGGCTTGTCTCCATGCCACCCTTCACCGTACCGAGGCCGCCCAATCATGTCCATATGTGTAACCTGTACAACCTGCACACTCAACATACACATATAAGAACACAAGGGTAAACCTAACTTAAACCCTTTGCCCAAACATCAAAACACTTGGTCACTCCGGACCACAGATTGCCTCAACAGGGGACTCCAACCGGGCAAGGAAGTCTTATACCTGGAAATTGGAAAACTACTCCATTGGGACAAGCCGAAGCCTGGAGCTAGGCCTTACAATATCTTTTGGGCCATCCGACCTCGAAGAAGTGGAAGCTCCCCATGAAGACGCCTTAGTGATCGTAGCTCGCATCGCCACTATGAGGTGAAGCACATCTTCGTAGATACGGGGAGTTCCATGAACATCCTGTACAAGGCAGCTTGGGACCAGATGTAGATAGATGAGGTTGAACTGCTCCTGGTCTCTACCCCACTATTCGGTTTCACAGGGTATCGAGTACAGCCGGTAGGGCAAATCACCTTGTCACTTTATTGGGCAGCGACAGGCTTGAAAGAATCCTGAGGACTCCTTTCTTGATCATGGACGCGCCCTCCTCCTTCAATGTCATCCTTGGTCGCCCGGCGCTCAGCACTTTCCAGCAGTGATCTCTGTTTACCACCAGAAGATAATGTTCCTGGTAGGCAACCGGGTGGTTGAAGTCCGAGGAGACCAGCTAGTGTCTCGGCGGTGATACAACGGAGAGGTCAGAATAGAGTCTCGGAAGAACCCGAGGGGCCTGGGAGACAAGTTGAAGGAAGTCATGCACATGAGGAAAAGGGCAAAAACTCGGGAGGTCCGAGCCCGACAGCGGTTTCAGACCCTTGTGGTCCCGGTAAGATTTGCATTTTATCTAGAGTTTTTTTTTGAAGAAAAAGCAATTTTATTATTGAAAAGAGAGAGGATCCATGTTAGAAGGGGGACCAGACCTTACCTTCTAACATGAAATAACAAAGTCTCAAAAGGATTTACAAGTATTGCTAACTATATTAGTTAGCTCTTATAAAATCTATCACATTTCAGAAAAGAACCACCGCAACTATACATTTCTTCTTCACTCTTCCAGCCGCATGAGACCATCTCTATCTTCCAAAATTTCCAAGCATATAGACCATGACTATGCACTTAGAGACTCCATGAATCTAACCCCAAGCAATATTTCTTTTACTTCAACTTCACATGCAGTTACATTCCATTCAGATTTCCATAGAAACATTTTTGATCCAAATTACAGCCTAAGTATTTCAAAGACGTCAGTCACATTTAGATTTCTTTGACTTCAACCAGCCCATAAGCTTCTCGGAATCAAGCTGTAGCTCAATATAAAAGATATGATCTAAGTAAAATTTTCAGCAATCATGTAAATAACACAATAGTCAGATCAAGATTTAATGCAGCAAACTGAATCAGAGTACCATAGAAATGTTTTAGAGCCCAAACTGCAGCCTACATGCCTTCTTCATCACAGAACAACAAGAATTTCAAAGACATAAGACATCAACCCCAAAGCTTCCCAGGAAAACAATGTGCAGCTCATGATGTTCTCAAGTTTTAATCAAAGTAAAGCTGTGAATAGAAACAAAATTCAGCAATCATGTTGATTGGCACATTTAGGCACAGACTTTCTGTCACAAGACTCTTCTAGAATCGGTTTACAGCACATCATAATCAGATAAGATTTACAGCATGACTCAGAGCAGGAATTCCAACAACCCTGCTAAGTGGCACAAACTGAGTCTCACTAGTTGGCATGCAGAGAATGGAATCAGGCTAAAACCAAATACAGCCATTATCAGCTTCCCACACTTCAGTATAAATTCAGCATACTTGTCATACTTCAGTATAAATTGTAACCAAAACAAGTGATCTGAATTCTCCATAGCAAACAACCAATTCACAGCTCTTTTAACACAATTGGTGAATTCTCTAAAATCTGTAGGACTTCTAGGATCAATTTACAGCTCATCATAATCAGATAAGGTTTTCAGTAAACTGAATAAGAACAGGAATTCCATCAACCCTGTTAAATCATGCCGTTATTAGAGACAGCCATTATCAGCTAAAAATTCACCAGCTAAAAATCTCCATTATCAGCAAACTGAATAATTGCAGGCACAACTGAGTCATTTTCACTAGTTGGCACGCAGAGAATGGGATCAAGCTAAAAATCAGAGAAAGCCATTATCGGCTTTCCACACTTCAGTATAAATTCACCATTACATGTCATACTTCAGTGTAAACTGAACCATTTAGAGAACAAATGTAATTTAAAAACAGAATTTTCCAGTCCATGTTAATTAGTTGAGGTTTCAGCAAAATTTCAGTAATCCTGATTATACTATAACCATTGTATCAAGGCAGAATTCATTGACAAAGCTAATACAAAACAAGTGATCTGAATTTTCATAGCAAACAGCCAATACTCAGCTCTTTTAACACAGTTGACAATTGGTATACTAATTCTTTGCTGGAAGCTGCAGGTAATTTCTGATTTATGCATAGCAATACTTAACTCAAAAA
>JAGFNQ010009853.1:0-24134 GCA_024364735.1 Boesenbergia rotunda | reverse complement strand
AAATGCAATTTTCCTTTAGTTTATGATTTTGCATGTAACCCTAGTTTAATCCATGCTTGTATAAGTTTAATTAAGTACCCTATATGAGGTTAGGGTCCAAGAAAAGTTATGAGAAAAGAAAAGAGAAGATAAAGAAAGAAAAGAAAAGGCCAAGGCCTTAAGAAATCCCAAAAGTCAAGACTTAGGGATTTGGGCACACAAGGTGCTCGTTAAAATGCCAAGGCATTCAAGATAAGAAAAAAGTAAGTATTTTATTTTCTAAGGCCAGTACCCGGCGTCCAAGGGCGTCGTTAAAGAAATCCAGGTGTCCAATTCCAAGGTCTTGGCCCTGGTAGACCAAGGTCTGCTCTATTAGGATTGGTGGCTCGCTACCCCAACCTTTTAGGGAACGCGCATAAATGGTACTTACGTCTTAAGTGGATCCAAGTGAGTTATTATTTTCAAGTATATGCTTTAGCAAAGTTTTCTAAAGTTTAAGGAAGTTTCTAAAAGTTAAAGAAAGATTTAAAGTTAAAGAATTGCTAAAGTTTCAAGTTAAGCCAAGAAAAGTGAGTTAAGATTATTAATGCTTGAGTATGCATGTTTTGAGTTATACATGTTTTAGTGTTTCTTTTAAGCATAAAAGTATCTCATGTGATTTCACATTGTTTAAAAAGCATGCTTGCACATTTCGAGATTTCGTGAGCTAGATAGTACTTGCTAAGCTTTATGCTTATTAGTTGCATTTCCTCTTGCTGCAGGTAAAGGTAAAGGCAAGCAATTCTGAAGGAAGGCGACGAGGCGGTGCTGAGTAACGTGTGTGTGGTGGCTGACTTGGAGAGGTCCTTGGGACGAGATAATAAAAGACTTAAAGTGCATTTATTACAGATTCTTAGTTTAAGTTAGATCACATAGAATTTATCCAAGTATTTGCGTTTTAGATATTTTGCATGTCTTAAAACCACGAGTAAGATTCCATGTCATTCTATTTAGTATACATATCCTTATGATGCATTGGATGAGTATGAGCTGAGTAGTTTGAATATCGATACTTTGATGGAGCATTTGATGCATGTGCCAAGATGTGGTTAGTCTCCTTTTAATTAAGTTTTTATTGCTTTAAATATGCTTAGAAAGTTGTAGAACATGTGTTTTGTGTTTCGAAGTGGTAGAATGAATGACTTTGTTTAAACCTTGCATAGATACAAAATTGGTACAAACTCTAGTCTAAAGTTCATATAGATTTTCATACTTATTTACTTCCGCAAAAGTCCTAATTTCAAGTTTATGAAGTTGTTTTGATTGGCTAAAATGTTTAGAAAACTAGTATAGAGTATAGAAATGGTGTTATGTCTTTGTATGGCTGAAAGTATGTGTTTTGTGGATGTATGGAGATGAGTTTCAGATCTGAAATGCAGGTTTTCAGGCGTACAGTCGACTGGTACAGGACCAGTCACCTGCCCTATCGAACAGTAGCTTCTGTTCGATGCACCAGGCAACTGCCAAAAGGTCAGTCGCTGGTATCAGTCGACTGCTATATAGCAGTCGACTGGTACCATTAAAGAGAAGTTGGGCAGTAGGTCGACTGGGCAGGGCAAGTTCCAATAAGTATTTTCTTACGAATTTTAGAGAAAGGAAGTGTGCATTGTATCATGCATGACTATTAAGTTAGATATCATTCTTAGATAGATTTAAATACAAAAAAAAAAAGATTTCCGCATTTTTAGTCGTGCATTAGAGTCAAGAAGTAGACAAAGTAACGGTCCGTCTAAGGTAGAGAAGGCGGGTCGCTACAGTTGGTATCAGAGCAGTTCCCATTCTCCAGCATCACACACACATCAGCATCAACCTTGCCGTCTTCAAGTAAGAAAGTTTAAGTTTCAGTTTTTTCTATTGCTCCTTTATTTAATTGCAGTATAGAAAAATGCTTAGTACTTACTCATATGTGCATAGAACAAGGAAGCATGTTTATATCTTAGTATCACGGAATCATGTTTAATCCCTAAATGGATATTAGATTACTAAGTAAGAAGACAAGTTATACCTAGAGATGTAGTAGTGATTTCTTGTTCCTTTATGCATTATTAGATGGCAAGAAGAGGCCGAGCTCCTAATGCAAGAACAGAACTCCAGTTCAGATAACAATGAGCCTGGCACAGAACAGCCAAACCTGATGGCAGTCATTGCTCAAATGCAAGCTCAGATTTCAGAGCAACAGAGACCATCGCCACACTGATGGCAATCAGCACCCAGTGCCCCCTACACCACCCACAGCAGGAGTGGAAACTCCAGTGGTGGCTGAAGTTCCACCAGTCACACAGGAACCCCTGCCGTGAACCGAAGACAAGAAGCATACCTCGTCCAGTGGCAGAGGCTGAAACCTGAAAGCTTCTCAGGCACGACTGAGCCCTGGGATGCCCAGGCTTGGTTCAAGACTTTAGAGAGCACAATGGAGCTTCTTGACTGGCCAGAAGTCGAGAAGGTCAAATGTGCCTCCTTCTGCCTAACTGGAGATGCTCGTATGTGGTGGGAGCGGGTCAAGAGTAAGAGGATAGTCAACCAGATGAGCTGGCAGATTTCGAGCAAGAGTTCTATGAGGAGTTCTTCCACATGCGGGTTACCAACAAGCACTACGAGGACTTCATGGAGTTCAGACAAGGTAACCTACCAGTGGGAGAAGCAGTCGCGAAGTTCAACAGCTAGCTCGCCTCTGCCCAGAGCTAGTCAGCACAGAGAAGGAGCGAGTCAGACTGATGCTCCGCATGCTGAACCCTGAAATAGCACTCAACGTGAACAGCGGGACGCACGACCCCAGACCAGCGAGGAGTTGGTCAGTAGTGCTCTAATCTCAGAGCACTATCTGAATAGCATCAAGGCACACAAACACAGCAGAAGCCAGTCCTGATTGAGAACAAGACAACAGGAGGCCAGAAGCCTCAGCCAAATAACCAGAACTGGAAGAACAAGAACCACAAAGGAAGCAGTGGCCTGGCAGCCAAAAGGAAACCCAGAGAACAAGCAAGCTAGGTATCCACCTTGTCCTAAGTGTGGGAGGACCCATCCAGGAGCATGCCTTTTGGGTGTAACTGGATGCTATTCATGTGGACAAGAGGGACACAGATCCAAGACTGCCCAAACAAGTTTAAGGTACTTCCTCAGCAGTCCGTACAGTATGGAGGCAAGCCTCAGTTACATTACATGCCTACTATACTGGAGGGACCTCAGATCAGTCAGGGAGGGTTGGAAGCAGCACCAGTTTCAACCAATGCCAGAGTCTTTTCCCTCACGAAGGAAGAAGCTGCCAGCGCCTCCACGGTCGTAACAGGTCAAATAGTTATTTTTCAGCATTTAGCTACTACACTGTTTGACACTGGGGCGACCCATTCTTTGTATCAGTACCTTTTGCTAGTAAGTTACAGGTGCCTGCAGAGAGTTGGGAGTCCAGATTCCTGACAACTCTCCCTTCAGGGGAAATCATGGATCCACCCAGCGGCTCCGGGCTGTGTCAATCAAGATTTCAGACCGAGAGCTATATGTCGATCTAATAGTCCTTGCGATGCAAGACTTCGACGTCATACTGGGCATGGATTTCCTCAGTAAGTACAGCGCTTCAGTGGACTGTCGCCGGAGGAAGGTGGTTTTCAGTCCAGAAGGAGAACCACCGTTCGAATTTCAAGGAGCCCCAAGGAGGAAGACTCAGAAATTCCTCTCAGCCTTGGCAGCCCACCAGATGCTAGAACAAGGGTGTGCTGGTTTTCTTGCACGCATAGTGGACATAGAAGCAAAGGAAGAGCGCAAGCAGGAGGATGTACGGGTGTCTGTGAGTATCCAGAAGTATTCCCAGAAGAACTACCTGGACTACCTCCCAACAGAGAAGTGGAATTCGAGATCGAGCTAGTACCAGGTACCGGTCCGGTCTCGAAGGCCCCATATCGTATGTCTCAGCAGAGTTGAAGGAATTACAGAGCAACTCCAGGAGCATAGACAAGGGCTTCATTCGCCCGAGTCATTCACCCTGGGGAGCTCCTGTACTTTTCGTCAAGAAGAAGGATGGGTCTATGCGTCTGTGCATAGACTACAGAGCTCTGAACAAGGTAACCATCAAGAACAAGTACCCCCTTCCTAGAATAGATGATTTATTTGATCAACTCAAAGGGGCTACAGTGTTCTCGAAGATAGATCTGCGTTCTGGGTATCATCAGCTAAAGGTTAAAGAAAGTGACATCCCCAGGACGGCCTTCAGGACAAGATACGGCCACTACGAATTTGTAGTGATGCCTTTTGGAGTAACCAATGCTCCAGCAGTCTTCATGGAGCTGATGAACCACATCTTCAGGGAGTATCTCGATAAAATCGTCATTGTATTTATTGATGATATTCTCATATACTCACAGACTCCAGAGGACCATGCTACACACTTGAGGATAGTGCTGCAGATCCTTCAGCAGGAGAAGCTCTATGCAAAATTCTCAAAGTGTGAGTTTTGGCTAGATCAGGTGACCTTCCTAGGTCACATTGTATCCAAAGAAGGCATTCAAGTTGATCCAGCCAAGATAGAAGCAGTCAGCAACTGGTGTAGACCCAAGAATGTCATTGAGATCAGAAGCTTCTTTGGCCTGGCAGGATATTACAGAAAATTTGTGGAGGACTTTTCCAGAATAGCCTCTCCACTCACAGCCCTGACCAGAAAGAATCAGAAGTTTGAGTGGTCAGATAAATGCGAGCACAGCTTCCTAGAACTGAAGAAAAGATTGACTAGTGCTCCCATCCTGACTGTTCCAGAGAGTGACAAGGCCTTTGACATCTACAGTGATGCATCCAAGATGGGCCTTAGAGCTGTCCTCATGCAAGACGGTAAAGTAATAGCATATGCCTCCAGACAGCTCAAGGGCTATGAGAAGAATTACCCTACTCATGACCATGAGCTAGCAGCTGTGGTTTTTGCACTGAAGCTCTGGAGACACTACCTGTATGGAGTGCAGTGCAGAATCTTCACAGACCATCAGAGTTTGAAGTACTTTTTCACTCAGAAGGATCTGAATATGAGGCAGCGCAGGTGGCTAAAGTTGGTCAAAGATTATGACTGTGAAATCATCTACCACCCAGGTAAAGCTAATAAAGTGGCAGATGCACTGAGCAGAAAATCCTGTGCAGCACTGATGTCCCTATCATCACTGTCTCTACCACTTCAGAAAGAAATAAAGGATTTTGGAGTCGAGGTAATAATTGGGCAACTTTCTGCATTGACTCTAGAGTCAATCCTGCTTGTGGATATACAAAAAGCAAAGTCAAGACCAGAATCAGAAGATCAAGCAGGAGATCAAGAGGCAGAAAATTCAGAGTCGAGTATCAGATAGTGCATCCTATCTGGAGACCGCTTTGCGCCCATGATGAGGAATAAGAAGAATATTTAGAAGAAGCCAAGTACACCACTACTAGAATTTTTGCATTCAACAACACATAATCGACAACGGTTTATTGATAAAGTGTTGTCTTATGTCAATTTAACAACAGTTTTAGTATTAACCGTTGTTGTTGTTGGTCTGTATACGTAAAAAGACAACGGTAATAACAAAATGTTGTCGTATGTATACTCAACGACAACAGTTATAAAATAACTGTTGTCTATAGGCGAGATTTACAACAACTGATGTAATAAACTGTTGTCTATTATGACAATAGACAACAGTTATATTAAACTGTTGTTGTTGTATTGTTGTGCTGTTCAATCAATAAATAAAATCAACGGTGGATATCCGACTAAAAAAAACAACAAACTATTGAAGTTCTCGTCGCACAAACTATTGAAGTTTGATTTTTTTTGAAATATATGTATATATATAAATTAGTTAAGGAAAAAGTTGAGAATTATTTAAGCACCTCCCCGTGCCCTAGTGAAACCGCCGAACCCCTCCCCTCTCCGCCCGAAGCTGCAGCCCTTCCTCGCGATCGCGCTGTGCCGCCCTTCGCCCGCGCCTCCTGATCTCCGGCGGGCAATGGTCACCAGGCCCCCCATCTCTCTGTCGCGAACGTTCTCGACGCCGAGCTCCTTCACGCGAAGCCATGTGCCACTGCCTTCCTCTCTCTCGGATCGTCGACACCAAGGTTCGTCGCCGGCCGCACCGCCCTCGCCGGTGCGATCCTATCCGTGCTCCTTTGTCAATCGCTGAGCGCCAGACACGGACGATCCTTTCTTCTTCTTCCTCCTGTGGCGCCGCTCGGCCGGTCGACCGTCCTTCACCTCAGTCCGAGCGAGTGACACCCCCGGAGTAACTTCATCCGGATCTCCTCCTCACTCGACCGGCACTGGTGATCCTTTCCCCATCCTTTCTCTGATCTAAGTTGCGGCCCTGTCACTCGCGACTCTTCCTTCACGCAACCTAGCTGTCATCGGCCATCATCCAGGTTTGATGTCTGTTTGTTTTTAAAGTTTATGTGCCGTGAGTGGTGGTAGATAGGTTAGTTGTTTGTTGTCTTTGTTTGGGTGTGGTGTTGGCATAGGTCTTTGGCTGTGTTTTGCGTGAGTTCATGGAGGAGTTTATACCATTTTGGTTGGGTTCCATTGATGCAAGGGTTACTTGGTTTGAATAAGTTATTGTTAATTAAGGATTATGTGATGACTTCGTCGATATGTGGGGAATTAATCTTGGAATTGATTTATAAGTTGGAGGTAAGGTTTAGTAGGCTAGTAATTTGATTAATAATGATTAGTTGTATAGATTTAATTAATGGAGTAATTAAAAGATGGTTTAATTAGTTGTATAGGTTTTCTCCATATTCATTCTCCCTTTGCGTTTTCCAGCCTACTATTTGATTTCTTAAAAGATGGTTTAATCTATATCAGTTGCACTAACCTTTTCAATGCCAACAAGCGTAAGCTATAGTTTGTACTGATTATTATGGCACTTTGTAGTTTGTTATGGCACTATCCAATCCTTTGCACGGTGCATGAAAGGCAGGCACTGTTGGGAAACCCCTTCCTCGAGTTGAGGTATGTGAAGTATTTGGTTGTACATGAAAGTGCTTCATGTTTCTCTATATTACAAGAATGCCATGCATGTTTTATATGGTGATAGTGTTACTTATTGTTGAGCCAGAATTGGAATTCTTTGTTTTCTGCAATGGAAAAAAAATGATCTAACATAATTTGATGTAAACTTGTATGAGTGCTATCTTTGGCACAAAGTTTGAGCAGAATTCTAATTTTTAAAGTTGTTCGAAGTTAGAAGGAGAACCCTCTAGCAGTTGGAGACATTGCTTTACGTGTACTTTTTTGTCTTGTCTTTCAATTCAATCTCTTTTATGTGATTGTCTGGATTATGCTTCCCTCTGGCTTTTTCACTTGGTTCCTGGTTGTGGTCTCCATGGAAAACCACTAACATATGCTTTGTTGCTTAATCAGCCACTAACTCTGGCTGCTCCTGTCTAGCTCAAGATTCTTGCAGAAGATGGTAGTCCTGTTGGTGCAAATAGAGTGGGAGGTCAAGATTCTGAAGGTTTTCCGGGCATCAAAGATGGCTTTGCCCACTACATCCCCTGTACCTTCTCCAAGTCCGCAAGTGGTATGAATAGTCCCATATAAGTGTCTAATTCCTTTGCTAAAATCTGACATTTTGCTATTGACTTTACAGATTGGAAATGCGTTTGTACAACAATATTATCACATACTTCATCAATCACCAGAAATAGTTTTCAAGTTTTATCAGGATTCTAGCATCGTGAACCGATTGAATTCTGATGGACAGATGATTTCATTAACAACTCTGCAAGTATGCTTTCTAAAAGATATAACGAGTTTTTTTTTTATGATCTAATTAGATCTAACTATACATATATTTAAGTTTGTTTGAATGAAATATTAGGAAGAATTGGCTCAATGGTGATTTGGATTATTTTCCAATATGTTTGTATCAAATTGTATGTTTTGTATTTCCTATTCTATTCCTCTGTCTCTCTAAAGCACTTGGCCAATAAGAGCGTTTTTTATGCACTCTCGGTAACATCATGATTACAAATAAAAAATCGTTATATGCATTTAAATGTACTTGTGTTAGTACAAGTTGGATTAAATTCGCAAGATAAGCAAGCCTGAGGTCTTATGATATTTGTTCTTTGCAATGCCTGAGGTCTTATGATATTAGTACAAGTTGGCTCCTGTTCCTGATCTCTGAGAAAGATTAATTTTGCCTAGTTGATCGCCACATTCGTTATTTTGTTGTTTTCAACCCGCTCTTAATATTATGTTTCTAAATTTTCCTAATAGTAGTTCTCTATTACAACTGAAGAAGACTTTTCTGTTCTTGTATTTCTTTTACTCAATCAAATTAGATAATTAAGCTGTGATGTTGTGTGCCAAATATTACCATAGGGCCTCTGGTTGTTGACGCACTGCGCCCGGTGACAGATCTTCCATTGGATGTGCACTTGGTATTTTCCTCCTCTGCTGCAATTTTTAATAAGCTTCAGATTCAAAGTTATAACCACCACCTATTTGTAAATTTTATATTTGAAAATTGGTCACCACTGTATTCTGTTTCTTTTTTAGTTGTTTAAAAACCATTGCATTACCATGTTTTCCAAATTTTAGATGATTGTGGAACCTGACCAACGAGTTCCAGATTTTATCAAGGCTGGTACAGACATTGTGAGTGTTCATTGTGAACAGTCATCTACAATTCACTTGCACCGGACAATCAATCAGGTAATCAGAGATTAGTCTATCTCCTAATTACATTGGAATGCCATGAAACATCAATACTTTGATAGTTCATTTATTGGCTACTTGTAATCTAATTGATTTTCTCTCTAATGTAGCTATTATTTCTGTCAACTGTTTAGGCTTGCCTAAAGATATAATGTTTCAAATTTCAACTTGTCTTTGGAACTCAAGACAAGGGCAATTGTCAATGTGACCTACCTCATTCAGCACTTAGTGTGTTTCTTTCTTTAAAAAAAAAACAACCTTTAAAAGGTGATCCTAATCATGGATCATCAAATTTTGTTCTTTCCTTATATCCCATTTTACCATTATTATTAGTATCTCACAGCTCAGTCTGTTGTCATGAATACTATTGATTAAATTCACAAGTTGGATTTTATGATATTTGTTCTTTGCAATGTCTGAGGTCTTATGGTAAAAATTGCATTCATTGGTTTTTTGTTATCCAAGCTTTGTATGAAATGAATCCAAATGTTTTTGTATTCAATACTTTCCTTTTTTTTCTTCATCTGTATTCCCCAGCAACCCGTTCTGGTAACATGCTTTATCCTATTTGATATCAATTTGATTTTTTGTTATAAACAAAGCTCTATCTACATTTTCCTATCAAATAACAATCTCTGTTATCTTTGTTTTACATGGAGCAGGCCATCAATGAGAAGATTATGTCGCTGGACTTCAGAAACTGTTTCACCGTGATAGAGACTGTAGATTCACAAATGTCATACCAGAGCGGGTTGCTAATTGTAGTCACTGGATCATTTACTGGACAGGATAATATTCGGAAGAAATTATGAACTTCATTGTAAGTTTAGTTGGGTCAGAATTATGAACTCTTGTAATTTGGGTCAGAAGATACTTTAGTGGTTTCGTCTTTAGAAAGATTTTTGGACAAAAGATACTTTTGTGGTTTCGTCTGTAGAAAGCTTGTGGTGGATCTTTATTGTAAATATGTTGATGATGTTTGATATATATAGTTTTTGTTTCGAGGTTAAATTATTGCCTTTTAATTGAAAATATAATGGAAATATCTTTGTTGTCAAATTGGTATGAAACTGTTGTGGAGCAGTGCAAATGCACAACAGATTTTTTTAAAGCTAAACTGTTGTTATAGATACGACAACATAGTGATAAAACTGTTGTCGAATATAATAAAAGACAACGGTGAATATGTCATACGACAACGGTGATAAAATGTTGTTATTGATATACGACAACGGTTATTAAAACTGTTGTCAAATATAATAAATTACAACAGTGAAAAACTGTTGTGAATGTGACATACGACAACAGTGGAAGTCAAACTGTTGTCGAATGTGATATACGACAACAGTGATTCACTGTTGTCGTAGACCCCCCCTTTAACAACATGGCCTTTAACAACAGTGGTAAATGGCCTACGACAACAGTGATTCACTGTTGTTAAATGTATTTTTTCTAGTAGTGCACGTACTCTATGCATCCTGGTTCTACCAAGATGTACCAAGATTTAAAGCAAAGGTTCTGGTGGTCTGGACTCAAGCGAGACGTGGCCTGATATATCAGTACCTGCTTGACCTGTCAGAGAGTCAAAGTAGAGCACCAGAGACCAGGAGGAGTTCTGCAGCCTCTTCCCATTCCAGAGTGGAAGTGGGAAGAGATATCCATGGATTTTATCACAGGTCTCCCAAGGATCACCCATGGACACGATGCAATATGGGTGATAGTGGACAGATCACCAAGTATGCCCACTTCCTAGCCATCATGTTATCGCATTCGGTAGAGCAGTTAGCACAGCTGTACGTGAAAGAAGTGATCAGGCTTCACGGAGTTCCGAAGTCGATCGTTTCTGACAAAGATTGGCGGTTCATCTCCCATTTTTGGAGGTGTGTTCAGGACGCCGTAGGCACCAGACTTCAGTTCAGCACAGCTTTCCATCCCCAGACAGATGGACAAACAGAGAGAGTAAATTAGATTTTAGAAGACATGCTTAGGGCTTGTGCGTTGGACTTTAAAGGTAGTTGGTACAAATTTCTGTGCTTAGCTGAGTTTGCCTACAACAATAGCTATCAGGCCACCATCAGGATGGCACCTTATGAGGCATTGTATGGCAGAAAATGCAGATCACCCATATGTTGGCAAGAAGCTGGTGAAAAGAAAGAGACGAAGTCATAAATAGGTAGCCAGACTGAGCTTGTAGATGAGAACACTCAGGCTATCTAGACGATCCGCCAGAGGATTGAGACTGCCCAGAGTAGATAGAAAAGTTATGCTGACACACGCCGTAGGCCACTGGAATTCCAAGTTGGAGATTCAGTATTCCTCAAGGTCGCTCCTATGAATGGAGTGATGAGATTTGGCAAAAAGGGCAAGCTAAGTCCTCGCTACATAGGACCCTACAAGATCATAAAGAGGGTTGGTAAGGTAGCATATGAGCTGGACTTACCAGAGGATATGTCAGCTATCCACAGTACATTTCATGTCTCTGTGCTAAAGAAGTATATTCACGATCCTAGCCAAGTGATTCAGCCTCAGTCAGTACAGATCCAAGAAGATCTTAGCTATGAGAGCAGACCGACACAGATAGTGGACAAAGCAGTTAAAAGATTAAGAAATAAAGAAGTGCCACTAGTGAAGGTCATCTGGCAGAATCAAAAGCATGAGGAAACTACTTGGGAACGCCCCGAAATTATTTTAAGTTCGAGGACGAACTTTTTATAAGGTATGGGGGATTGTAACGCCCCGAAATTTCCATATTGAAGTTCTTAAAGTCCTTAGAACTATTTAAAAATGTTTTAGAAATATTCTAGATATTTTTAGGAATTTTTAGAATATTTTTATGGAATTTTCCGTGTCCGTTTAGTATTTTACTAAAAGAAATAGAGTTTTCGGCAAAAAGTTGCCTGGACGAGTTTTGAACCCGAGACCTCCCATGGGAGCAACGACTTAAGTTGGTCGGGTTAACCAGGAGCCCCAGCAGGGGTGTGCTGAAAGAAAATAGAGAGATATTAAGTTAAGTTGTAAGTTGGACTTAAATACCCTAAGTATAAATAGATAATTAAAGAGAGAAATTTTATTTTTCTCAACTAAAACCCTCTTCCTCGCCCAAGCCGCACGCACGCCGCCCTCTTCCCCTCTCTTGTGCGCACGCCACACCAAGACCCCCTCTCCTCTTCTAAGGGGGCGCCGGCCAAGGGAGAACCAAGGAGTGCGGAGCGTTTCGTTCGTCTCGACGAGAGGAACGCGTAGGCGCGAACGGTTCATCGAGATCTCAAGTTTCTCCCGAGCCCTAGACGTCAATTTTGGTTGTAAGTCCAAAGAAATCAAGGTAAGTACTGCTCACCTGCAGTAAGAGGCGGTTTTCCGCAAGTTTTTCCCGTAAGAAAGGTAAAAATGCAATTTTCCTTTAGTTTATGATTTTGCATGTAACCCTAGTTTAATCCATGCTTGTATAAGTTTAATTAAGTACCCTATATGAGGTTAGGGTCCAAGAAAAGTTATGAGAAAAGAAAAGAGAAGATAAAGAGAAGAAAAGAAAAGGCCAAGGCCTTAAGAAATCCCCAAAAGTCAAGACTTAGGGATTTGGGCACACAAGGTGCTCGTTAAAATGCCAAGGCATTCAAGATAAGAAAAAGTAAGTATTTTATTTTCTAAGGCCAGTACCCGGCGTCCAAGGGCGTCGTTAAAGAAATCCAGGTGTCCAATTCCAAGGTCTTGGCCCTGGTAGACCAAGGTCTGCTCTATTAGGATTGGTGGCTCGCTACCCCAACCTTTTAGGGAACGCGCATAAGATGGTACATACGTCTTAAGTGGATCCAAGTGAGTTATTATTTTCAAGTATATGCTTTAGCAAAGTTTTCTAAAGTTTAAGGAAGTTTTCTAAAAGTTAAAGAAAGATTTAAAGTTAAAGAATTGCTAAATTTTCAAGTTAAGCCAAGAAAAAGTGAGTTAAGATATATTAATGCTTGAGTATGCATGTTTTGAGTTATACATGTTTTAGTGTTTCTTTTAAGCATAAAAGTATCTCATGTGATTTCACATTGTTTAAAAAGCATGCTTGCACATTTCGAGATTTCGTGAGCTAGATAGTACTTGCTAAGCTTTATGCTTATTAGTTGCATTTCCTCTTGCTGCAGGTAAAGGTAAAGGCAAGCAATTCTGAAGGAAGGCGACGAGGCGGTGCTGAGTAACGTGTGTGTGGTGGCTGACCTTGGAGAGGTCCTTGGGACGAGATAAATAAAAGACTTAAAGTGCATTTGTTACAGATTCTTAGTTTAAGTTAGATCACATAGAATTTATCCCAGTATTTGCGTTTTAGATATTTTGTATGTCTTAAAACCACGAGTAAAGATTCCATGTCATTCTATTTAGTATACATATCCTTATGATTGCATTGGATGAGTATGAGCGTGAGTAGTTTTGAATATCGATACTTTGATGGAGCCATTTGATGCATGTGCCAAGATGTGGTTAGTCTCCTTTTGAATTAAGTTTTTATTGCTTTAAATATGCTTAGAAAAGTTGTAGAACATGTGTTTTGGTGTTTCGAAGTGGTAGAATGAATGACTTTGTTTAAACCTTGCATAGATACAAAAGTTGGTACAAACTCTAGTCTAAAGTTCATATAGATTTTCATATCTTATTTACTTCCGCAAAAGTCCTAATTTCAAGTTTATGAAGTTGTTTTGATTGGCTAAAATGTTTAGAAAACTAGTATGGAGTATAGAAATGGTGTTATGTCTTTGTATGGCTTGAAAGTATGTGTTTTGTTGATGTATGGAGATGAGTTTCAGATCTGAAATGCAGGTTTTCAGGCGTATCAGTCGACTGGTACAGGACCAGTCACCTGCCCTATCGAACAGTAGCTTCTGTTCGATGCACCAGGCAACTGCCAAAAGGTCAGTCGCCTGGTATCAGCCGACTGCTATATAGCAGTCGACTGGTACCATTAAAGAGAAGTTGGGCAGCTAGGTCGACTGGGCAGGACAAGTTCCAATAAGTATTTTCTTTACGAATTTTAGAGAAAGGAAGTGTGTCATTCTATCATGCATGACTATTGAAGTTAGAATATCATTCTTAGATCGATTTAAATACAAAAAAAAAGAGTAAGAGAAAGTTCCGCATTTTTAGTCGTGCATTAGAGTCAAGAAGTAGACAAAGTAACGGTCCGTCTAAGGTAGAGAAGGCGGGTCGCTACATCTATAGACTTAGGTTCAATTTTTGAAATCATTGCAATCTGCCTAAGGTTCCTATGGGCGGACTTAGTTCTGATTCCTAAAGTTGGATCACCCACAATTTGATCACTTGGGTGACTGAGTCTGGGTTTCTTAGTTTTTCTAGAACTTGGTTCAGCCTCAGGTCCGACCGGTCGGTTTGGTTCAGTATCTGGATCAACTACTTGGGTTGGTTCAATGATTGGTTCAATTGACTCAATAGTTGGTTCAATAGTTAGTTCATTTAGGGGTTCAATTAATGATTCAATAGTTTGGTCAGTATCTTCTTGATTAGTATTTGATGAATTTGAATTATTAGATTTTGAATTAACTTCTTCATCAAATATCAGATTTGTTGTTTCTTCAATTTTCTTAGTTTGTTTATTGTAAACCCTATAGGCTCTACTTGTCGTTGAATATCCTAAGAACATGCCTGGGGTTGACTTAGACTGGAATTTACCTAGATAGTCCTTGGTGTTTAGGATATGGACTTTGTACTCAATGACCCTTAGGTAATGTAGGTTTGGAAGTCTATGGTAGTATAATTCATAGGGTGTTCATATTATGTCGTTTGATAATTAGGACCCTATTATGGATGTAGCAAGCTGTACTAATTGCATCTGCCCAATATTGGTCAGCTAGGTTGAATTCATTTATCATTGCCCTAGCGGCTTCCTGTAGGGTTCTATTTTCCCATTCAACTATCCCATTTTGCTGGGGGGTTCTAGGACACGAAAATTTGTGTATATACCCATTTACCTTACAAAACTCCTCGAATCGTTGATTTTCAAACTCTCCCCCGTGGTCACTCCTAAGTCTTTTCATTTTGGTATCGTTTTGGTTTTCAATTAACTTACAAAAATCATTGAATATGTTTAGGGATTCATCTTTGGTTTTTAGAGTAGTCATCAACAATTACTAAGCAGTACCGGTTTCCGCTTAGTGACTTGGCTCCATGTGAATCAAATAGGTCAAGGTGTAGGAGCTCAAGTGTAGTTTGTGTTAGATCTGATTGAATTAGTTTATGATTAGACCTGGTTTGTTTTCCTTGATTGCATGACTCACATATTAAGTTTTCATAGTTCTTTATTTTAGGTATACCTTTAATTAGGCCAAGTTGGGTGATTTTTGAAATTAATCTTAGATTAGCGTGTCCTAATCTTCAATGCCAACGGTTTGATTCTTCTAACTGAGTTAACATGCATTTAGATACTAAGGATAGGTTTATAGTGTAAACATTATTTTTCCTAGAGCCCTTAAGCATGATTTCTGAGTCTTGTAAGTTTCTAATCAGGCAGTTAGAGTTGGTGAAGGTAACTACATAGCCAATGTCACATAATTGACTTATGCTAAGCAAGTTAAATTTAAAAATTTCAACCAAAAGCACCTTTTTAATAATAAAGTCAGATTTGAGTTCAATGTTACCTGACCCAATCACTTTGAGTGTAGCATTGTTGCCAAACGCTACTGAGCCTAGGTTCATGAACTTGAGTTGGTGAATTTCATTTTATCCCCAGTCATGTGTCTGGAGCACCCGCTATCCAACATCAATTGGTCCAAATCTTTATGTTCCTACACATAAAGAGTTTTGTTGATTTGGATCCAATTAGAATCAGGAATAGCCTAAATTGATTTTCACAACCTAGTCTGTCTCACCCAATCTAGAGTTATCAATCACGTTAACCTTATGGGTTTTTGTGAGACAGGTTTTAGTAGACATAATTATTTTGAAAAATCATGATTTATTTTGATAATTTAAATTAATTTTGAAAACAATTGGTTTTGAATTTATTTTGAAAAAAAGAGTGTTTGAATCTATAACTAACTGAAAATTTGTGTTAGATTCGAATTTGACAAAGA
Source organism: Boesenbergia rotunda (assembly GCA_024364735.1). Taxonomy (NCBI): domain Eukaryota; kingdom Viridiplantae; phylum Streptophyta; class Magnoliopsida; order Zingiberales; family Zingiberaceae; genus Boesenbergia; species Boesenbergia rotunda. The sequence continues at coordinate 8,384 of JAGFNQ010009853.1, read as the reverse complement.
ATAATTTGAATTTGAGTTTCAAAAATTGGCTTCCAGGTCTTGGCGAGGCACTAGGCCTTCTTTGGCCATAGCCTTCTTAGATCATCAACTCTTTCCTTGACAAAGCCTTTTAATGAAATTTCATTTTCAAAATTATTTTTTAAAAAATTCTGGTCTAACTAGTTTGTGTCTTGGATGGGTAGCTTCAGCTAGTTTCACCAGTCTAAAGAGACCAAGTAGTGTATACTTGACCTTATTAGAAGAGGTTTCCCTAACGTACTATCATCTCACCGCCACCCAACACTATGTTGTTCAAATTTCAGTTAATTGGTTCAGTCCTTAATCTAACCAGTCGTAAGTCTAAGCATGGTAAATTACAAAAATAAATAGACAAGCAATCATGCAAATTAAAACAAGACAAGAAATTCATTTAACTATGAAAATTATTTTTAATTTGGCTCCCCCTGGACTATCGCCACGATAATGGTTCGGCAAGATGTGAATCTTGTCCTTGGGGATCCTGTTAGTGAGAGCCCTAGAGCCAATCATATGATGATTACTTTTTGGACTCATTGTATCATATTCTTGTATATATATTTCTTATATATAAAGACATTTCTTATGGTTTTTGTACTTATGTGTATTGGTGCCAAATAACTTAGTATAATAACGTCCTTGAGTAGAAGGTTCTTATCTATATCAATCGATTAGTTGAATCGATAGTGAGATGATATAGAGAACACTACTCTTAATTATTCCTAGTCAAGTATTAACATTCAAGGACAATGTTAATGCATAGAGACTAGCATGTAGGTCAACATGATGACTTGATCTCACAAGTCATGGATATGAGATATCAAGTTGGCACATGGGTATACATTAGAGAATGTATACTGAATGGCCCGCCATGAGAAAGTATCATGGATCGTTATATGAGTGTCATATACTTTCTCATGTGACTATTAGTATGACTATTAGTCCTTAGACCTGAAGTCACCATAGTTCCCTACATAAGGAGTTATGTACTTTGGTTTCGTCAAACGTCACCCGTAACTGGGTGGACTATAAAGGCGATTACTGGGTATGTAACAAATTATGCGGAGGGATGTGAGTGATGTAGATGGGATCTATCCCTCCTATATGACGGGAGAGATATCATAGTCTTGATAGAGTGAGATCACTAAGTGCATGGCCATGCCCAAATAAGGCAATATGAGATATTGAGCTTATTTGATTATAGTGAGTCTACTTGGAGTTCAAGACACATAGATTGATTTGAGGATGACACGGTCTATGCCTCATGAAAGATCAATCTAGATATCGAGGATAGAAGGACGTTGTCACATATTGTGATGGTCACAATTATTAGTCACAATGGTGATGTTGGATCTCGACATTCTTGTAACTTGGGTAGCAATGATGTGTTGCTAGATACCTCTCATTGCTTATGTCCTTAAATAGGTTTAAGGGCATTGCCAACGTTACAAGAACCTATAGGGTCACACACATAGAGCAATAGATGGAGAATAAGTCCATATGATGGACCGAGAGTAATGAAGTCAAAGTTTGACTTTGGCTAAATATGGAAAGTCCATAAAAGGCAAGTTTGACTTGACTCAAATTAGACAACTTGAGTTGGACTCGAGTTTGATCCAAGTGTTGGATGAATCTAATCATGGGAGAATAATGAAGTCAAAGTTTGACTTTGGCTAAATATGGAAAGTCCATAAAAGGCAAGTTTGACTTGACTCAAATTAGACAACTTGAGTTGGACTCGAGTTTGATCCAAGTGTTGGATGAATCTAATCATGGGAGAATAATGAAGTCAAAGTTTGACTTTGGCTAAATATGGAAAGTCCATAAGAGGCAAGTTTGACTTGACTCAAGCCACATCACCTTGACTTGACCAAGTGATGACTTGGCATCATCATCAAGGCTAAGTAACCTCCCCATTTGAATTTTGAATTCAAATGAGGGGTTACCTAAGATGGTGGCCGGCCACTTAATGGCCAATAATGGCCATTAAGTGGCCTGCCACTTATACACACAAGATGAGGTTTTTTGTGGGTGATTGATTTTTCTCCCAACTTTTTTTGGTTTTTGCTCTCCCTCTCCTCTCTTGTGGCCGAGACCCCAAGCAAGTGCTAGCACACTTTTGGGCTCTCCTCTCCACTCTCTTGCTTGTGTGGATACTTCTAGAGGGTTGCTACTTTGCATCCTTGAGATCCGACACCAACCGAGGAGCGAGCGGGAATTGCGGGGCACGCATCGAAGGTAGTTTTTCTCTTCTCTAATAGATCTAGGTTGTAGATCGGTTTTGAAGCATGTAAACGAGCACTCGTAAATTTTTGAAATGGTTTTCTTCGCTCGGATCCTTTCTATTGGGACTTTCGGGGTTTCCGCGACGCGAAAAAGCGGTTTTCGCGGCCCGAAAAACCCTACAGTGGTATCAGAGCCACGAGCGAAGCTTGTGCTCGTTTTGGTTTTTATTTTTTTTGTATTAGATACAAAATTTAGATAATTTTATGCTTCTGTAATTTTTCTAAATTTTAGGATTTTTGAGTATTTTTCCTCGTAGAGGCAAAGCGACGAGTGCGAAGCACTTGTAGACTTTGCCACCGAGAAAAACTTCTCCGAAACGGCAAGTTTCGCCCAAATGGATTTTGGGACAGCGGGTAAAGGCACTGTATAATCGCAAGAAGACACTCGTGAAGGTTATTTCACGAGTAGGGGCGCTGCCCCTAACCCCGCAAGGGGCCTTGTCTCGCGATTACGCCCGAAACCCGCTTACCGGGACCGCCGCGGAGTTGTGACTCGAAAAATTCTAAAAATCAGTAGAAAAATTATATAAAATCTGTAAAATTACATAATTTTGAATTATGTACAGTAGTGTGATGGTCATGGCCCAAAACCCAATTTTTAATAAGATTAAAATTGTGTTGTAATTCATAATACGGCCTGCGCGCCGTTTTTGTACATGTGCGTGTTGTATTGTGTTTGCGACCTGCGTGTCGGCTTTTAATATTTTATTTCTGTTGTATTTCATATTTAGACTCGAATGTAACTCGAGTATAAAAATTTGTAATGTACAAAAGTGAAGACGACGGAAATTCCGGAGAACTTGGACTCGGGAGAACTAGCCGACAACACCAAGACGGTCAAGAGGAAGCGCTTGGAGAAGCCGCTAGACCTAGGTTGACCATCGGATCCTCTCATTGGCTTGAGAGGGTCTTAGTAGGGCCATGACCAAGTCACTTAAGTTTATTTTATTATTGCTATGCTTGTGATGTATATGATGCATGATAATGTAGAATAGTAAAAATAAACTTAAGTGTATGAGATGCACAAGTAATGTGGGAACCACATTTTGATGTGCACTTAATACACATTTAGGATTAAATTAGATTTCATAAATGCCTAGATGTGATGCACATCCTCGATTAGATTAGATCTAAAATCGAATCGACTCGTAAACGCCTACCGGGTCCTGATACCCATCACTACCTCGATCATATGCGCTTGTCGATTCTGCCAAAGCAGAGCAACGCATTTAATCTTGGTAGGATGCGGAGGGACAACCTTGGTCCCGCCTATCACGGCTCGGGTTAGATCGAGCTCAATCAGATTGAGTAACTAGTTAACTCAATTGGATCGAGTAAAGCTATAGGCGTATTCCAATAGTTGGAAAGGTAGGACAAGATCGCATTTATCAATAGTCTTGGGCGATTTAGCCAAAGCTAACTCAAGATTATTCATAAATGTTAATTCTTGATCCTATAAACAAGAGTTGCATAGAGATGTAATTGATAAATTAGTTATCTACCGATCATACTAAGTCTTGGGCGATTTAGCCAAAGCTAACTCAAGGCATAGTATGATGTGGATCTTGTCCCACATAAATTATAGTAAATTGGTACGGATCTAGTAGTGTGGTTTGACCACTCCAATGACTTGATTCCACCAAAATTCCTATAATTTAGTGGGAGCATCATTTAATTAAAGGCCTAATTAGATGATTACTAGAATATGATATTTATTCTCTGCATTTATCTGTTGTAGATTGCCATGTCTTCAAACGCGAACACTCTCTCTCTGCGATCTGTCCTTGAGAAGGACAAGCTCACTGGAGCTAATTTCCTGGACTGGTACAGGAACTTGAGGATAGTCCTCAAACAGGAACGTAAGTGGTACGTTCTAGAGCAAGCAGTTCCTGAAGCACCACCACCCTCAGCCATCCGTAGCGTTAGAGATGCTCATCAGAAGCATCAAGACGACGCGTTAGACGTGTCGTGCCTAATGCTATGCTGCATGTCCTCTGAGCTTCAGAAGCAACACGAGAACATGAATGCTTACGATATGATTGACCACCTCAAGCAATTATATCAAGGGCAGGCAGGGCATTGGAAGCGGAACTGCAAGGTATACCTGGAGGATCTTAAGAAGAAGAGAAGCGAGCCTTCTACTTCAGGTATATATGTTATAGAAGTCAACCTTTCTATTTCTACATCATGGGTATTAGATACTGGATGTGCTTCTCACATTTGTACCAATGTGCAGGGGCTAAGAAATAGCAGGGCATTGGCAAAGGGCGAGGTGGACCTACGAGTAGGCAATGGAGCACGAGTTGCTGCTGTTGCTGTAGGAACTTATTTTCTATCTCTGCCCTCTGGGCTTGTACTGGAACTAGATGATTGTTGTTATGTACCTGCACTTACTAAGAACATAATTTCTGTTTCTTGTCTAGACAAGAAAGGCTTCTCATTTATAATTAAGAACAAATGTTGTTCAGTCTATTTAAATGAAATGTTCTATTGTAGTGCAGATCTTATCAACGGACTCTACATTCTAGACTTAGAACGCCCTATCTATAATGTAAGTACCAAGAGGTTGAGATCAAATGAGTTGAACCCAACCTATCTCTGGCACTGTCGCTTAGGCCACATAAATGAGAGTCGCTTGTCCCAGCTCCATAAGGATGGATTGCTGGATTCATTTGATTTTGAATCATATGAGACATGCGAGTCATGCCTTCTAGGCAAGATGACTAAGACTCCCTTTAGTGGACATAGCGAGAGGGCAACAGATTTGTTAGGACTCATACATTCTGATGTATGTGGCCCTTTCAATGTTGCTGCTCGAGGTGGTTATAGATACTTCATCACATTTACTGATGATTTCAGTAGATATGGTTATGTGTACTTGATGACACATAAGTCCGAGTCCTTTGAAAAGTTCAAAGAATTCAGAAATGAAGTACAAAACCAACTCGACAAGAGTATTAAAATACTTCGATCAGATCGAGGTGGAGAATACTTGAGCCATGAGTTTCGTGACTATTTAGCTGAGTGTGGGATTCTATCTCAACTCACTCCTCCTGGGACACCACAGTGGAATGGTGTATCCGAAAGGAGGAATCGTACCTTATTAGATATGGTACGATCTATGATGAGTCACGCAGATCTTCCTATATCCTTTTGGGGATATGCTCTAGACACGGCAGCGTTCACACTTAACCGTGTTCCATCAAAGGCGGTCATGAAGACACCATATACGATATGGACTGGGAGGAGTCCCAAGATGTCTTTCATGAGAGTTTGGGGTTGTGAGGCTTACGTTAGACGTCAAGTCTCAGACAAACTGGGACCCAAGTCCGATAAGTGCTATTTCGTGGGATATCCCAAGGAAACTAAGGGATATTACTTCTACATTCCCAGTCAGCACAAAGTGTTTGTTGCTAAGACTGGGGTCTTTCTAGAAAGGGACTTTGTTTCTAGAAAGACTAGTGGGAGTTCGTTTGATCTTGAAGAAGTTCAAGACAACGACCATAGCACTGAGCCCTTGATGGATACTGAACAGGAACCACAAGAAGTTGTGGATGAGATTGTTACACAAGAAGTTGTGGAACAACAACCTGTTCAGGTAGACCTACCTCTTCGCAGGTCTGATAGGGTACGTCGTCAGCCTGAGAGATATTCATTTCTCTTGCCTGACCATGATGACGTTATGATCATTGAGAATGAGCCTACCACCTATCAGGAAGCTGTGATGAGCCCAGATTCTGAGTCATGGCTGGAAGCCATGAGATCCGAAATGGAATCCATGTACACTAACCAAGTTTGGACCTTGGTTGATCCACCTGAAGGGGTCAAACCCATTGGGTGTAAGTGGGTCTTTAAGAGAAAGCCTAACATGGATGGACTTACTCATACCTATAAGGGTAGACTGGTAGCTAAAGGTTTCAAGCAAATTCATGGTATTGACTATGATGAAACTTTTTCTCCAGTAGCGATGTTTAAGTCCATTCGGATCATGCTTGCTATTGCAGCCTACCACGATTATGAGATCTGGCAGATGGATGTCAAGACAGCGTTTCTGAATGGAAACCTCCTCGAGGATGTGTACATGACACAGCCTGAGGGTTTTGTAGATCCACAGCATACTGGCAGAGTATGCAAGCTGCATAGGGCCATTTATGGTCTAAAGCAAGCTTCTCGGAGCTGGAATCTTCGATTCGATGATGCGATCAAACAGTTTGGTTTCATCAAGAACGAAGATGAACCTTGTGTCTACAAGATGGTTAGTGGGAGCACAGTAGTCTTCCTAGTCTTGTATGTGGATGACATACTACTCATTGGGAACAACATCCCTTCGCTACAGTCTGTGAAGACTTGGTTGGGGACTTGTTTCGCAATGAAGGACTTAGGTGAAGCAGCCTGCATTCTAGGCATTAAGATCTATAGAGATAGATCTAAGAGATTGCTTGGCCTAAGTCAGAGTACATACATCGATACGGTATTACACCGTTTTGCCATGCAGAATTCCAAGAAGGGAAATCTGCCAATGTCACATGGCGTGAGTCTTTCGAAGACTCAAGGTCCCTCTTCTAGAGAGGAGAGAGACCGCATGAGCAAGATCCCTTATGCCTCAGCCATAGGATCTATCATGTATGCCATGTTATGTACTCGTCCTGATGTCTCGTATGCTTTGAGCATGACGAGCAGATACCAGTCAGATCCAGGTGAACGTCACTGGATAGCAGTCAAGAATATTCTTAAGTACTTGAGAAGGACTAAAGAATATTTCTTGATATTTGGAGGCGATGAGCATCTAGTTGTAAAGGGTTACACTGATGCCAGCTTCCAAACCGACCAGGATGATTACAGATCGCAGTCAGGGTTCGTGTTTTGCTTGAATGGCGGAGCTGTGAGCTGGAAGAGTTCGAAGCAGGACACAGTTGCAGATTCTACAACAGAAGCTGAGTATATTGCTGCATCAGAGGCAGCAAAGGAGGCAGTTTGGATCCGCAAGTTCATCACTGAGCTTGGGGTGGTTCCTAGCATATCTGATCCCGTAGAGCTCTATTGTGACAACAATGGAGCTATTGCGCAGGCTAAGGAACCTCGCTCACACCAGCGGACCAAACACATACTACGGCGATTCCATCTCATTCGAGAGATCATCGATCGAGGAGATGTGAAGATTTGCAGAGTACCCACAGAGGCTAACGTCGCAGATCCCTTGACCAAGGCTTTGGCACAGATGAAGCATGATGGTCACACTAGGTCATTGGGTATTAGATACTACAGCGATTGGCACTAGTGCTAGTGGGAGATTGTTAGTGAGAGCCCTAGAGCCAATCATATGATGATTACTTTTTGGACTCATTGTATCATATTCTTGTATATATATTTCTTATATATAAAGGCATTTCTTATGGTTATTGTACTTATGTGTATTGGTGCCAAATAACTTAGTATAATAACGTCCTTGAGTAGAAGGTTCTTATCTATATCAATCGATTAGTTGAATCGATAGTGAGATGATATAGAGAACACTACTCTTAATTATTCCTAGTCAAGTATTAACATTCAAGGACAATGTTAATGCATAGAGACTAGCATGTAGGTCAACATGATGACTTGATCTCACAAGTCATGGATATGAGATATCAAGTTGACACATGGGTATACATTAGAGAATGTATACTGAATGGCCCGCCATGAGAAAGTATCATGGATCGTTATATGAGTGTCATATACTTTCTCATGTGACTATTAGTATGACTATTAGTCCTTAGACCTGAAGTCACCATAGTTCCCTACATAAGGAGTTATGTACTTTGGTTTCGTCAAACGTCACCCGTAACTGGGTGGACTATAAAGGCGATTACTGGGTATGTAACAAATTATGCGGAGGGATGTGAGTGATGTAGATGGGATCTATCCCTCCTATATGACGGGAGAGATATCATAGTCTTGATAGAGTGAGATCACTAAGTGCATGGCCATGCCCAAATAAGGCAATATGAGATATTGAGCTTATTTGATTATAGTGAGTCTACTTGGAGTTCAAGACACATAGATTGATTGGAGGATGACACGGTCTATGCCTCATGAAAGATCAAA